>CABHPQ010160015.1:0-28099 GCA_902168405.1 Peromyscus aztecus
CCTGGAAAGAAAGGTGAAGGATGGAATCAACAAAGAATTCCAGCACCCAAAACTGGAGTAAAATCTCAAGGTGTCTTTCCTTCTCTAAATGCTATGTATTTACCTATTTACCTATCTGTTTGTTTGTTAATAGGTACTAGGGGTCAAAGCCAGGGCCCGGGGCATACTAGCCAGACATGCTACCACTGAGCTGTATCTTCAACTCAAATTACTTCTCTTCACGCCAATCTCTGATGATAGTCGCCAACAGTCGCTGCCTCAGAGGACACCAGGTCATCATCCATATGAATCCAGCAGTAAAGTCCATCCCACTGCTGCGGGAGAAATTGTGTGACCTTCAACAGAGTAAGCCACCAGTCTCCATTTCCTGCAGGCATATCTAAACGTTTGACACTGCAACGTGACATTGTCATCTACAAGGTTCACGCCACGAACCACACAACCAAGTTACAAAAAAAAAAAATGCAAAAAAAACTCTCATAGTGTTTTAAGTAAGGTTGCAGTTTTGTGTTGGTCCACATTCCTAGCTATCCTGGGGTACACACAGCCCATGGGCCACAGGTTAGACACCTATCACCAGGCAATTACTAGAAGAAAGCAGCGGGCAACTGTTGGGTGTCTACATGTGCAACACAGACTAGGTCCTTGACTCCATTTGATGTATAATTCCGCTGGGGAAAGAGACAAAAATCAATCAACATATAAATAAGCAGATTTTTTTGTGGGAAATGTGGAAAGTAAACAAGTTGATAAAGTCAGAAATTGCAGTACAGATTGTTTCTGAGACAGCTAGAAGCCCTCGTGGAACATGACATTTTCAATGAGATCCTAAGGATAAGACAAATTCCGTCATGAAGAGGAAGAGCTGAGAATGTGTATTTGAAGCAGGGGGAAGGGGTTGCAAGGATTCTGAGGCACGAAAGAGCATGACATATTCCAGGAGCAGATTGGCTTTCAAAGAAATGGACTTGTGACTTGAGCCCTAGGACCAACTCAGTATCGTAATATTGCAGACAGAATCAGAGCCAGAGGAACAGGACTGTCAAGAAACAAGATTCCTAACATGCTGGGGAGTGAGGGCCAGGCACGTTTTTCCTAAAATTAATTCCCTCAATGACGGTATGGCCTTGATGATGGTGGGCTACGTTCAAGCCCGGAAGGCTACACACACTGTACAAAAACATTACATGTCAAAGTGAGGCCTGTCTACCAAAGATGTGAGCAAAACACCCGCCTCTCCTCTCAAACCCATCAGAGACCTTGCCTGCTTGGAATCAGCATCCAAATGAGGAGCCTAATGACAAGGAAAAGCTCTGTTAAAATTCACTGCATCTGTTCCTGCCTCCCGTACCACCCGACGCGCTCACATGTTTCTGGACCTTGGCTACCCCATACCATAAGGAGGTGTATGTGAAGATGTACACAGGCCTGCATGTGTGTGTCATCCTGCACTAACTCCTAATCTGCCTGACATACTGAGTCCAGCAATAAAGTCCACGCCGCTGTTGTAGAAGTAGTGTGACCCTCGGCAGGCAACTGATGTGACTCTTAGCCACACAACTTAGGAGTGCAGAGGACGGTGCAACAAAGTTGGCAACTGGAGTTGTCTGGACTGGAACCACTTAAACACTCAGTCAAGGAAGTAGAAGGGGTCACAGAGCCATACCCTTTGACCCTGAACTACCGACTGTGGATAGATTCTGGAAGAAAAGCCATCATTGTCTTTAGTTGTATACTCTGCTGAGCTTACCAGGCTCCAACTGGGACTTCCGAAACCTACAGTCACACAGATGGCCCTGGTTAATCTTGTAGACTCCAAAACAAAGTGAACAGATATGAGAGGGAGAGAGAGACCTGCGGGGAGGGGGAAGGATGCACAGAAGTGTTAAGGAGTTGAGAGTGGTCAGTGAGCAAGCGTGCATATATGAAATTATTTTTTAATAAATTTTTAAAAATGTTTTATTAAGATGGACAACACTTGAGGAATGACAGCCTGAGGCTGTCCTCTAGCATGCGGGTGTGTACACATACACATGGTCATGCACAGACACACACACAGAGAGAAAGAGAGAGAGAGAGAGAGAGAGAGAGAGAGGCAAACTACATACAAACACATATGCACAATACACACACACACACACACACACACACACAAACAACACATGCACACACAGAGAAGATTTCATGGGTGAGGAAATTAGGAGCTCAGGGCTGACCATTGGGTGGTGACATCTCTGAAGTCTCCAGGTAGTTCTGAGTTTGTTCTAAGAGTCCGGGCACAAAGGAAAGAACAAAGAGATGTTGACAGGAATTAGGGGCTCTCAAGGCACAGATGGTGTGAAGAATACATCTACTGTTTACAAAGTATGTTCCCAGAGTCACACGTTCTCTTTCTCAAGTAAACTTACAATAAGGAAACTAAGACAGAGGACCTCGGTGGTTTCTCTCCAGACAGTGAGTTGTGGGTTCATGCAGAGAAGTTGCAATGTCAGCAAGACCATCACAGCTGCTGATGGATGGACACGTGACAGTTCAGGAGCATAAATTCAATCTCTTACTCCAGACAGCCTCATACATACAGTTCCTTATGACATGCGAACTGAAAAGCGCAGTCCTCCACAACAGACAAACAAAGCCAGCATGACAGTAACCAGAACCTTGGGTTAAAGAATATATTCCAGGATTGCAATAAATCTCTGCGGAGGAGACAGGAATATCTCACTCAGATTTCGTTACTTTTCCAGCAAACAAACCAGCCAGAAATTCAATTTCACAATGAGAAGAGCAAGTATAGAGTACTCCAACCCTTAGCAGGAGTACAGCCCGCCTGGCTAGCTCGCTTTATTCTTCCTGTCTCTGGGATAACTACTTATAAATATTCTTCAAACTTGCCCCTACTGCTGGAGAAAAGGATGAGGACTAGCAAGTGCTTTTCATTCTCAAAACACTTCTATCAACAGCCTTCCTTCCCCTGGAGATTCCTCATTAAATAATATTTCTCATTGAGTTCCATGGCCTGCCATATTGACTATAGTGTTAGCCAAGGTTGACTCAGGGTGCCCCAGGCTAGGATACTCTTCCCTCCTCGCAATGCCTTGGACAAGATCACCTTGACAGTGAGTACACACCTAGGAAGAAAGAAAGCTGGTGAGGCCCTGGGACTCCACTGTTAGAGGGTACATTCGGAAACATGACATCACAAACAATACACAGGACTGAAAGGAGACACGGTGTGAGCTTACTTTGTAAGAGGAGCTACTGGTGTTGGCTGGGTTTGCTGTACCACATCTTTTGCTGAAATATTCCCTATTATATTCAGACAACTGCATCCCACCGCCTCTGTCTCTGTCTCGACGCACAGAACTTGGGTATAGTCATTTATTTCTCTTGGGTCTTATGGGTGAAGCATTCAACAAAGGCCTTGGCCAGCCAATGCATGTCATTCTGCTGGCCAAGTAGTTTTTCCAGGACAGACATAAAACCTGAGACAAGATAATAGGACTGGCAGGGGCTAATCTCAGGACTTCTGAATGGAGACAGTTTTCTCACTGGATTTTCACATGAGTAGATGGAAATGTTCAGTCTCTGGCACAAAGTAGGGAAGTGGAACACATATTAGCATGGAGGAGACTTGGAGAAAGTGAAGCAAGAAATGGGCAGAGCTAAGGCAGTTCTGGTGGTACCGTGTGGGCTCCCGCTGCAGGCCTTACCTACAGCCAGCCCCACCAGGACACAGGGATTACAGGAATCAATAAAGGGGTTTTTTTTGTTTTTTTTTTTTTTTTTTTGCTTCGTCACCTCTGACATGGGTTTTTCTCACCAGCAAGGAAGTCGTTCATCAGTGGACGAACCAGAGAAGGGACTGTCTCAAGGAGTGCTCAACGGTGGTATGTGGTGACTGAGGTTTCAGGTGAGTCAGCGGAGTTCACACTACAGCTTGACACCCTGGAGGTCATCCGGAGCTTTGGCAAGATCAGTTCTGTTCTGGAGTGCCCTGGTATACATGTACTCATCACCACAGTCACTACCGACATGAAGGGCTCCTGGTGTCCATCCCGGGGGTGGGGGTGGGGCATCCTGGGCCTTTCCCCTAAGAAGGCGGTTGTTTGCCAAGTGGCTGTCTTCTTGGCAGATTTTTCTTTATTGTAGCTGCTGTCGCTGCTGCTGCTGCTGCTGCTGCTGCTGCTGCTGCTGCTGCTGCTGCTGCTGTGGTTTTGGTTTTGTTTTTGTTTTTTGAGACAGGGTCTCACTGTACAGTCTTGGCTGGCTTGAAACTTGATATGTAGACCAGGCTGGCCTAGAAGACGCAGAGGTCCCCCTGCCTCTGCCTCCTGAGCAGCAGGTATAAAGGTTGTGGCCACCCTTCTCAGCTTCCAGTCTTTTCTGAGGTCTTGAGCACACACTCTGCTCTTCTCCTTTGTTCACATCCTGGGCCATCGGACACTGGCTGTGAGATAAAACTTGCAGTAAAGGTTAGGCACCTTTACAGTGCGCCCCCTCACGTAACTCAGTCAGGATCAGGCGAAGATAGGTTAACTTTTCAACAGGGCGGCATACTGTATATATCAGCACTAACAATGAGGTTTTATCTCCCTGAGTCAGCTTTAAAAATAATGTTGACTTTTATGGTCAATACATTATAGATCACCGTATTTATGTCAAGACATATTGGCATGAAAATAAATCAGTGAAAATATTAATACACAAGCCATGTGTGTAAATGAAACCCCTTGCAACTCCACACTCTCCCCTCATATTTCACCACAGGGCTCTCAGAAACCTCACCTCTGACGTGTTGTACTGAACATGAAATCAAGGCTCATTTGCATTCTCCACATCTACCATTTTTAATCAAGCTTTGTACATAACCAGCTTCAAATTTTTCCACTTTGTTCTTTTACCATAAACATAAATAACTGCCTTCTATCACTAATAGGAAAGTCAATTCAAATTTATGGTGGTTTATACTTAAACAAAACATCTCAGAGCAAAGCTCTAGCTGATATGTTTTTTAATAAATGAAACTCTGCATTTGGAGACTGACTTCAACTATTATTTTCCATCCACATTTTATTTTACAGTCATATATTTCAGAACTCAAGCCCATAATTTAGAAAGGATTAAAGAAAAATGGGTTGAAAAAGAAAATGTGTTCTTTGCACGTGTCTTCTCTTTTGGATGTTTCCTGTCCTCTCAGGACACACCATGAACCAGCAGCTTACAAGCTCCTTCTGAGGGAACTGTGCTCCCAGAGCAGCAAGGCCTGAACATTCATTCACCAAGTGTGATCTGCTCCTAACTCCACAAGTGCCATCACCCCAGCCCCAGGTTCTACGAAGGACCACACAGCCAAACAATGGGAGTGCTGGTCTACGTCGTGTGAGTGGCCCGGCTACTGGGACCAGTCACCATGTCCTGGGAGCACTTTGGGGCTCTGTGCAGAGACTGAGAGATCTCCAACAAGAGCAGAAGCCAAAGGATACTTTATCAGGCTTGTCCAACATTTTGACATTGCAACACATCTTAAAAGTTCATAATTCTAAAGAAAGATTTTTTTGTTGGGCCACATTCATAGCTATCCTGGGTGCATGCAGCCCAGAGGTCATAGGTTGTCACACTGCTTGGGGTAGGAAGAATCATGGGAGGTTAGGAGGAAGCAAAAACTGAACAGAGAAGCATGAAGTAGAGAAATAAAAAAGAAGGGTAAGGCACCTGTTGATATGGGAAGAAGTCTGTTCGGCCTCCCTCCTCCCATATTCTGTTCATCACCCATTCAATCTCACTTACCACCTACAGCTCATGGACTCCACCCATCACAGTCTCTCCTAGATTGGCACAATGCCCCCTTACCTCACTGAAGCAGCCCCCTGCTCTTCAAACAGCAGGCACAGTGACTTTTCAAAATGCAAGTCCCACCATATTGTCACACTTTTCCTGTACACAGGCAGACACACAGAAGGTTCAGAGAGACACTCAACCTATTAGGAGGATCAAACCAAACCCACCTAAAGGGAAAAGGCTTCCACACACAAAAGCCAAAGCTTATTCTCATACTGTCTCCTGTCCCCAGTTCCCCTCTGTATTTGCAGGACGTTCCCAGCATCAGCTGTCATGGACCCATCCGAGGAACTTGCATCTCTAAAACACAGAAAGAACAGTGCAGATGTCCCTGTGCAGTGTGGGCCTGACCAGCAGGAGACAGTAGCATGGGGACCGCTGTTCTCCCCTTCCTGTCCCTGACCAGCAGAAGTAGCACGTGGGCCATCGAGATGACTCAGATTCTCAGAGGACAGTCCATTAGAGCCAGGCTCTCTGTTGTCCTTTGTGGGGACCACCCTGGTTTCACATATCTTCAATCCTCATATTGGCTCCCTCTAAGGGCTGTTCCTCATGCACCTCTGTGTCCCTCAAAAAATGGTAGCACATGTAGCCAGGGCTCTGCTTCCTGGGTGACTCAAGCTAAGACAACACCATTTGCCCCCCTCCTTGACAGAGTGAGCCTTCTCACAGAATAGCTTTGGGGTATCCGTACTATTAGCTTTTACATTGCATGTTACTAGAGGTGCTCTCTGCCTTGGGGTGAGGATGGGTGGAGAAAAGGATTCTGGTTCTCTGAGGACTTGAGTAACTTTATCTCGGGTTCTAAAACTGATTTCCTCTCTTGCCCTACACCAAACCAATCTTTATTTCTTCATACACGACACATGAGGCATGATATATTTAAGGATCTTCAATACTAAATAAAAAGGAGAGAAGAAAATTTTTCTTAGACATCATCTCTTAGAGTTCTAAGTTTAGAGACACTGACAGAGCTTCCTCGACCATAAAGTGATGCTGTAATGATGGGTTTTTGTTATTGGTGTTTCATTTTGGTTTTTCACATCTAACACTGAAGCTAAAATTTCTGACTTCAGAGTTCAGTTTAGAGGTATCACTCACTCCTACAATGGATCAACAAGAGCATAATGCCTGTTTTTCCAGAGCAATAGCAGGTCCAGAACCTTCTTTGCAATGACAACACAATGTTTCCCATAAATCCCCATGTCTACACTGACTTGAAGCTGTCAATCGTGTCACGTCCTTGTAAACAGAAAATAAAACCCTAAAACTACTATACAAATTCACTATTGAAATTAGGTAGTCACTGTATTAGACAGTCTTTGAAATCATTCAAGAATGCAATTTGCTTTCATTATGAAAACACAAATATCCTCAGATTCCCTTATTTCAGAACAATTCAGATGTTAAATCAGGGTCCAGGTACAGAGCAAGCATAAGCCCACACTGTAAAATATAATACAAAGTTATTATAAAGCTATCATAAGTATTTAACTCTTAAGACTCCAGATAAACTATGAAAGTAGATAGTGGATGTGTTATCTACTACTTAACCATTCCCTAAAACCATACATTCAACTGTTCCCCTTTGTCTGAGGGGCATACATTCCAAAGCACACCCAGTGGAAACCTGATTCTGTGTTTAGTACTGACCCCTGCCTTGACTACACGTCTTCCTACACACAATCATAGGATGAAGTTTAACTTGTAAATGAGGCACAGGAAGGGACTAATAGCAGTGACTAATGACAGAACTGACCAATTATAACACTACTATGAAAATTTGTGCTTTGGGGACATTATTGAGTAAAATGAGGGTGACTTCGACATGAGAACTTTAGTACTAGGTCACCACATCTGAGAACCTAAATGGCTACCAAGTGACCGACAGGCAGGGAGCTTCTGCAGAGCGTATATACCTGACAGAGCAGGTCCATGGGGCAGAGCCGTTCATCAAGAGAATTCATCATGCTGCTCTGAATGGCACACAATTTAAAAGTTAGGGGCTTTGTATTGCTAGAATCTTCCATTTAATATCTTTGGACTGTAGCTGGCTTCATACAACTGTAATCACAGAAAGTAAAATCCAGGATAAAGGGGAACTACTGAGTTCTTCTAAGTTGCTTTTCTGATTTGAGGTCAGATTCTGTTGTACATAATGAAGGCAATTGTGGTGGAGGGAGAGAGATAAATACATACAGTGAGTGAGTATGTGTGTGTATGTGGGTGACTTGTTATTTCATTCCAAGCTTGGCTTGGGGGGGAGGGTCAGCAATTGTGGTGGAGGGAGAGAGATAAATAAGGAAATGTTCTCCTGAGATCTGGTTTTGTAAAAAGAAGTCCAAGCTTGCCCTGCATCAACTGCCCCCACAAGACACAATTCCAGTAAGCCTCTCTGAACCTTAGCTTCTTGACTGCACAGTGAAGAGAATAATGCCTTCCATGCTTACCTCCCAGAATATTCTGTACAGCAGTCACCCACAAGAAAGGACTGCTCTCAGCTGAGACTCTGTTTCCTTGTGTGAAATCAACATAGTAACTGTGGATGCAGTGGTAAGGGACGGGTTGATTGGTAGGAGTATTGGGGAGGGGTGGGGGCGGGTGGTCCTCAATGAATTGTGTCTTCTCTACATGCTTCTCTACATGTCCATGCTGAGGACAGAAGCCCTACCCCAATCCAGGTTTTCATTTGCATGAGGGCGAGGCGGGAAGGTTGAAAACTGCCTGTGGTCTCTATTGCCATCTGGTGGTCAGTTGTCGAAATAGCAGTAAACTATCTAGTGGATTTGAAACAAAATTAATTCCAAGTAAAACATTTGCTAATTAATCCACCACAGAATTAACTGCACCTACACCACCCCATTTAAAATAAACAATAAAAACAAATAATTATGTTGTTAAGTGAGTGACTATTTTTTGTAAATAAATACTAAATTGATATATACCATATATACATATGTAAGTGTGTCAATAGGTAAGTACAGACATTGATACATAAACAGGTAAGTTTGCCAATGATTTTTGGAAAACATAACTCGGTAAAAAATAAACAATTACTGTCTTGGGATATTTATGAGCCTCCATTAAATGGCTTTGTTTGTTACAGAGAGGTCTCTAGGGACTAGCTGTAGCTCCTTAGTGTTTAACAGGCATGAGTCCTGACTTCAATCCCTATCACCTCAAAAATATGTTTTCTCAGATGCAGGTAAAATACTAAACCCTAAAATCAATTCTTAGATTTAAATTTGTATCTCTGCCTAAAAGAGTGAATGGGACTCTGGTACATTTATCATCATCATCAACATCATCATCATCTGAAACAGAATCTTGCCATGTAATTTAGAATGGCCTATTACTTGTTCTGTATGTAGCCTATGCTAGCCTCAAACTCACAACCCTCCTGCCTCAGCTTTCTGAGTACTATAAACAGCACCCCAGAGGTCTTGTTTAGGGCCAAAGTCAGTGACCCAACCAGAGGATTGCCCATCAGATTAAGGCCCACAAAGTACCCTGAAGTGTTCTCTGACTTTCATCAGTAAAACAGTGGTAATGCTTGATTCTCAAGGTTAGTCACATGTGTGAAAGGCCCGGCCTGCCAGAGCCAGCAATGAGTCTCAGCTTCCTGTTGAGAGCCCACACTGAGCTGGGAAGACAGCTTCACTAAAAATAACTAAGCATTTGTCAGCACCCCAGCATGAAAGATTATAGGGAACGAAATGAATAAAAACTACATTTATTTCCCTCTCCCAAACAAAAACCTTTCTTCTTCTTGTCCAGTAGATTTTAAAGCCCGTCAGAGAAGCGGTGAACTGTTATCACCCTGAGGCACAAAGAACCTCCAGCTCCCACAACCTCGGGAGCCAGTCTCCACTGTGCCCCCAAGGCCTGGGCCTCACCATGCAAGTCCCCAGCACTCAAGAACCCGAAAGCATCCAACTCCTCCTCGGTCTTGTGCATCGTGCCCAAGGCCTGGCACTCCTGCCTCAGTAGTGTGTCTCCTGTCAGCTCCCTGCTCTCTGTCCATCCTGGTTGGCCTTCCCTGGGACATGTGACTCACCCGTACACCCTACAACAGCTGTCCTGGCCTGACTGGACCTTCCTGCTCCAGGTTCAGCCCTATGGCGTTATCAATATCTTCTTCAAATACATCTGTGCGAAGGGGTTTCCAGGTGGTCAGGACCGAAAGAACGCAGACAGAGATCACCTGGGAATTATTAGAGGAGTTGACTCATGCTGTCTGAAATGTCCAACATTGTGATGACCGGATGCTGGGGACTGGGGGTTGGTAGCAGAGCTCAGTCTGAGTACAAACGTCTGAGAAATGGGGGTCTGTAGCACGAATCCTAAAGGGTCTTAGTAATAAAAACAAACTCGGAGCCAGGTATTGGGGTGAATGCTGGAAGATCAGAGAAGCAGAACAAGCCACAACCACCTTACCTTGCCAGTTCCTCAGCTGATCCTGTTTCCTCAAACTGGAAGCCTCTGAGTCCTCATCCAAATGAATCTCAGCTGAACTGTGCTGTCCAAAGCCTAAAAGCTTAACCATCTCTAGTTCCTGGTTTTCACACTTTATATACCTTTCTGCTTCCTGCCATCACTTCCTGGGGTTAAAGGCGTGAGTCACCATGCCTGGCTGTTTCCAGTGTGGCTTTGAACTCACAGAGATCCGGATGGATCTCTGCCTCTGGAATGCTAGGATTAAAGGCGTGTGTGCCACCATTTTCTAGCCTTTGTATCTAGTGGCTGTTCTGTTCTCTGACCTCAGATAAGTTTATTAGGGTGCACAATATTTTGGGGAACATAATATCACCACAGGGGCCCTGAAAAAAGTCCTGGAGTTTAGAGGCCAGGAAGCCTAGAGCTCTGATGCCCAGAAATAGAAGACCAGACTTCCAGCTCCAGTGAAGAGGGTAGATTTCCCTTTCCTCTCCCTTTTTGTCTTGTCTGGACCCTCAACCAATTAGATGGTATATTAGCGAAATTATTAAGACCACTCCACGTAGTTAAAAGAGAGGTTTATTTAGTGGCATAACTTACAAATGAAGGGATAGGTAGGTTACAGGGTCTGGGGAAGACATAGCGCAGTCCGGCTGTGTTCTCTGGAGAACTCTGCTCCGTCTACCTCTAGCGTCCAGGGTCCAGCAACCAAAAGAGCGTGGCGCATCCAGATCTCAGGTCTTCAGGGCCCTCTCTTGGCCCCGCCTTGTAGGCGTGACAGTTACCAAAGCCTCAATGGGGGTTGAAACTTCCAGATCAAAGCTGGAATGGCTACCCACTACAATGGTGCCATATTGGGTGATGGAGGATCTCCTTAATTAGCCCACTGATTCAAATGGTAGTCCCCTCTGGAAGCACTTTCACAGGCAAAATTAAAACAGTGTTCTATCAGCTCTCTGGGTATCCTTTAACTCAGTCAAGGGCATACCCAAGATGAACCAGCCTTATTCCAGCATTGCTTAGAAATCTCCCTCCTCACAGAAACATCATCCCCAGTGCAGACCCTGCCAGCTGTGTCCCCGTGGGACCCTTTGTGCTTCTCATCTCTTCAAAAGTTCCTCATCCTGCTCCCCCCCCCCAACCCCGCTGCTCACCTCTGCCAAGCAGGCTCTTGTTTCTTTTGCCCTGAAAGTTCAGGCGCTGTCTGTTTTAAGAAGCCTCACTCAGTCCCCTCGGTGGCTATATTCTGCCACTTTCCCATGGCTTTTGTGACCATTTCTCAGATCTTATAACCAGCTGTATCTATTTCTAACTTCCCCACTAAGGTGTGAGATCCTGGAGAGCAAAGATAGTGTCTTCTTCATCATGTGTGTGTGTGTGTGTGTGTGTGTGTGTGTGTGTGTGTGTGTGTATGTGTTATGCATGCCTGCACAAACGCTTGTGGAGGCCAGAAGTTAAGTGCCACAGGAGACTTGACATTCTACCTTATTTTGATGGAGATGAGAGCTTCAGCTGGGCAGGAACTCACCAAGGAGGCTGGACTGGCTTGCCAGCCCCTGGGGCTCCTGTCTCCACCTTCCCAGCACTGGGACTATTAGTGTGCCACCTTGCCTGGCTTTTGTTTAGACCAGGGATCTGGGGATCAAACTCAGATCCTCCTCATGCTTGCACAGCACACCCATTACCCACTTGACCCCCTCCTCAGCCTCCATTCTGCTGCTTCCGTTGTGAATACAGCTCTGTATAGTCCAGTTGTCCGCAGTCGGGGGAGCCACCAGCTCACCTCCCTTAAGCTTTTCTCTCACCATGTTTACTCTTCCTTGTTGCTTGGCTGTTTGTCTTGCTGTGTTGCTCAGCTGGGCCTCAGACTCGGGTTCAACTGCTCTTGCCCAGGCCTCCCTTCTAGTGTGAATAGAAGTGTACACTGCCACACTGACTTTATTCCACTCCTCATTTTAGTTGTCCAAAAAGGAAGTGCCGAATGTTAAATCTTGGACTTAAGACAGCTTTCAAGCCCCTGGGCTCCATGCTAATTGGCTGACCACACACTGACTTACCTAAAGTGATAGAAACCTTCAGGCTCACAGGCGATCGCTCTCTCTCTCTCTCTCTCTCTCTCTCACACACACACACACACACACACACACACACAGAGAGAGAGAGAGAGAGAGAGAGAGAGAGAGAGAGAGAGAGAGAGAGAGAGAGACTCTGTTGCTGCTGGGGCCCATCCTTTGGACCTGCTTTGTCAGCCTGGATAGCAATAAGGAAGAAAGTGCACCTGGCTTCGCAGTTCAAAATTGTTTCCTTAAATGTTCAGGAGGTTGAGAGGGCTGATAAGCAAATTGTCCTCAATATTCAAATAGGCAGTTAATAAATCCTGAAAGAGATACAAATCAAAATCCTCCCACGGCGCCTATAGGCAAAACCTGTGTTTTCCCTAATCCTCCTGAAAGCCCATGGGCCACTTTCCGATCCACAATGGTATATGTAGCTAGCACCAGATTGTGGGCAGTATCAAATCACCCCAGGGGTGCACCACCCTCTCAGATGGAATGTCTCCCCTAAGAGAGTTCCTGAGTCTATGCAAAGGGTTCTAACAAGGGGGAGGGGGCATGCAACTGGCACTTCTCTGGGCCCCATTTAAATGACAGTGCTGTCACAATTCTGCCCTCAGCAGAGACCAGACAAGGCAATGTGAGACCCCTGAGCCCCAGACATTTGGAGCTCAGTTTGAGATCGGGTTTAACTCTTCCACCTGGAGCTCAAGTAAGGACTCTGAGATTGGAAGCAAAGCTGAATGCCAGGTCAATGGAGGCTAGCACCCAACTGAGGTCCTGATGCTAAACTGTGTCTGTTTTGTTTCCTCCCAGGGGAAGCAGAAGTAAAGGCCATCTTAGAGGAAGCCTCCCTGGAGATGGAGAAGCTAGACCTGAATGCCTCGAAGGAACAAGGTGCCTGCTACTTCTCAGAGAGGTACAAGCAAGTCTACCTACCGCTAACCTACAGCCTCGTCTTCATCCTAGGGCTGCCCCTCAATGGAGCCGTCTTATGGCTCTCCTGCAGCCAAACCAAGCCCTGGAGCTGTGCCACCATCTATCTGATGAACCTGATGGTGGCCGACCTGCTTTACATACTGAGCCTGCCTTTCCTCATCATTACCTACTCGGTGGGCGACACCTGGCTCTTTGGGGGGATGCTGTGCAAGCTGGTGCGTTTCCTCTTCTACACCAACCTCTACAGCAGCATCCTGCTGCTGACCTGCATCTCTGTGCACCGCTTCCTAGGCGTGTGCCACCCCCTGAGCTCACTGTCCTACCGGACTCGCCGGCATGCATGGCGAGCGGCTGCTGCCACCTGGACCCTGGTCGTCCTCCAATTGCTGCCCACGCTGGTCTTCTCTAACACAAGCTATGTAAATGGCCAGGTGATCTGCTATGACACAGCCAGGCCGGAGAATTTTGGTCGTTTCTTTGCCTACAGCATGGTTCTGATGTCGTCTGGTTTCGTCTTTCCCTCCTTGATCATTCTGGTGTGCTACTCTCAGATGGTCAGGAGCCTGGCACACCCAGTGGAGGCTCTCCCAAAGACAGGCTACATGGTCCGTGCGAAGTCCATTCGGACCATCCTGCTGGTGTGTAGCCTCTTTGCCCTCTGTTTTGTGCCCTTCCACGTTGCCCGATCCTTCTTCTTGATCAACCGCTTCTGGAACCCACAGGACTGCCAACTCTTGTTGGCAGCCAGCATGGCCTACAAGATCTGTAGACCTCTGGTCAGCCTGAGCAGCTGCCTCAATCCCATCCTGTACTTCCTGTCACGGGGCAACAACAGAGCCCAGCTCCTCCAGAAGCTGAGACAGAACAAGGTGGGTGAGCATCCCACTGGTGTGGTGGAAGGGGCACCTAGGGCTAGGCAGATCTGGGCACTGCCAGGATGAGCTCTGGAAAGAAAGAACTAGACACAGAACAGGGGCTAGTTGGTGGGAGAGGAGCTGAAGCCTTCCTCAGGGGGTGCTGGAAAGAAGGATTTTGTAGAAATGGCGAGAGATTTGAAAATAAGGCTACAGAGGGAGCCACCAAACCAAAGGTGAGCAGACATTGATATCTTGTCATTCTGGTCTCAGTTCAAAAGTCAGGATCTCAGAAGCCTCTGCCGCACCCCTCCCCGCAGCTAATGTTGACCTCACCCCCTAAATCAGTCACTGTTTTTCCTTCCCTGACCTACTGTCTGTGGAAGATTTATTAGTACTTGGACTTGTTCATTCATTTATTTATCTCTGATGCATCATATCCCATTGGTACACGGGTTCTAACAGGAGGGGGAACCTTGTCTTACTGCTGACCCCCAACCCCAGTCTCGGGGCCCTGCAGAGTGTCGCTCGGTAGATAGAGGCTGAGTAAATGAGTGAGTGAAGGTTGGAGTGATGGGGGCCTTTCCTGTGTAATGGGGCAGTACATCGAAGCCTCATCCTTTCCTGTGTAACGGGACAGTACATCGAAGCCTCACAGCAGCCCCGAGGGTTGGTGCTCTTTGCCTGGTCACAGTCAGGAGGCTGAAGCCCAGCACATTAGGTTATTGGCAAGCTCACCCTACTGGAGAACACCCACCCAGATCAGAATCGAAGGGGGGCTTCACGCAAGGCAGGGGCCCTTGAAACATGTGACCCTACATGTCAGGCCTAGGACTGCCCAAGTGTTCGACAGCCCAGCCTGTCTCATAGGTGGTAATCGGGCTCATTTCCATGGTTGGTTATTGACAGATCACAGACTCTACCTTCCGGGTTCCTTCACTACATCGCTTAACAGTGGCCCATTCAGGAAAAGCTCTTCCAGATGAAACAGTAGATGTGGAGTCAGGTGTCTGCCTGACCAATGTTTCTCTTATTTTTATTCAAGCATCATGCTTCCACTCATGACAACACACACACACACATACACACACACACACACACACACACACACACACACGCCATTCTCTACATTAATTTTTAGTTTTTATATATTTTATATAACATACTAGTTTTCTTCTTTGATAATTTCACACACAAATATAATGTATTACTCTTACTCTCAACCTCTCTTATAAATATTTTTTTAATTATCTAAGGACCAAGGACCAAAACAGTCAAAACAAAAACCTTCACACACACACACACACACACACACACAAAAACCCACCTCTTCTTTTAAACAATACAATCCCCCCCCCCAAAGACTGTGCTGATCTAAACAGTGATCTAATAATTCATTATAATCTCCCCAGGAAAAGATGAAAAATCCTTTTCATAAAAACCAACCCCCCTTTGTGATGCCACTCTAATTATGGGAAATGTCTGTATAACCGTGCATATGTTTGAATTACAAAGTTTCATTCTGAAAGTACAGTTTATTGCTTTCAAGGCTACACAATAATTAGCTCAAGACTAAGTGTCGCTTGGAAGAATTCCTCAGGATAATTGGTCTAATGAACAGGCAAGGATGCCTTCTAATTAGCAGGTCAGCTCTTTCCGTGAGCAAATGTTTCTGGGAGAGCAGAGAGGGCTTCAAACTGTTTATTCTCTTGCACGTATTCTCTCTCTCTCCTCACCCCCTTGCTCCTGTTAGTAATTTCTTTGTACAGCACACAAGGAAGATTCAGCTACCTTAACGGTTCCAATTCTTACCACTTACACTAATACATGTCCACATCACTGCAGAATTAGAGCACCAGGTCCCCAGTGAAAGTTTGGAGACATCCCATGTCACAGCAGTCTACTATCTCATGCCCACAATCCTTTCAACCCTTACGGTGGGAGGAAACCTCTCCTAGAATCCTGAGCACACACAGCCTTCATCTCAAGGGCACGTCACACCCCTAGGCAATGTTTTCCTGCCATTAAGCCCCGGCTAACCCTCATGCTTGCCACTGTCTCTCTGACACACATGAAGCTGGTTTTGACTCAGCCGAGTTTGTTTATTTACCTGCTTGACAGAAAAGTGTAAGCATCCATGTTTATCTTACTTGTACGGTGAAAAACATCTGACTTAGTCAATACCACATCCTTGGTTTTCCTGGAATCATGTCTCCAGATCCTAGAATCAAATCAGTCTGTTCGCATTGTGAGGGAACTGAGAATCCTCTAACACAGGAGGGTTTCCACACATCCTTATGACTGGTGAAAACTCCTTACACAAGGAACCCAAAACACCAAATGTCCCTCCCGAGTGTGCCCACCTCTGCGGGGAAATCCAGGACCCTCAAGGCCATTAGTTCTTGGCACCTCGACATCTTCTGTAGTCTTTCTGGTTGTTTGAACAGGTTAAAAATAAAATTGAAGGTCAGCAAGTATCATGTTCAAAAGACCATAATTAGAGCTATAATGGATGAAAATGACTGTGGCCACCAAGACTGCTAACCCTAACCCCAGCCCTTCAGGAGGTAATAAACCACGGGAGAAATAAAATGTAAAAACATAAAAGTCATGTGTGAATACTAATTAACAGTGGGGGCAGCTACAAAGAAGCCATGTCAGCTGTTCATTATCAAATGGGACCCGTGTCACCCAGGTTTTCAGGGGGGCAGGGGCGGGGAGGAGCACTCCAGCTGAGAGGAGGGTCTATGCATATGCTGAAAGCTGAGTGTGATTTCAATCCAAATACTTTTCCAAGCAGCAAAGAAAATAGAAAATGGAATCATTATGAGTCGGTTCAATTTGTAGGAGATCACCAGTGGGCTCCTCACAGGGAGTCAGAGACATGGCTGGAAGAGCAGGCTGAAGAGCATCAGAGGAGCCTTCCAAAGCCTGCAGAAGCATTACTTCTCGAAGTGTGGGGACCTGCCAACTGCACCCGAGCAGAGCAATGCTGCGGGATGTCTTTCTGTACACTGTGAATACATGTTGTTCCCACTGGCTAATAAATAAAGCTGCATTGGCCTATGTCAAGGCAGGATGGGGCCAGGTGGGAAACTCCAAGAGAAATAATGAAGGAAGAAAAGAGGGGGGGGGATGCCAGTCCACCGTCCAGAGAGCAACATGTAATGGCACACAGGTAAAGCCACGGAACATGTGGTGATACATAGATGAATAGAAATGGATTGAGTTAAGTTATAAGAGTTAGCTAGCAAGAAGCTTGAGCCATAGGCCATACAGTTTGTAATAAATATTAAGCCTCTGAGTGGTTATTTTATAAGTGGCTGCAGGACCTCGGGGCCAGGTAGTGAAAGGACCAAGCAGATGCCATAACAGACTGCTCAGTCTTCTCTCAGAGATCAGGCCTCAATTTCAGTTTCCTGAGACTTGAGCAAGCAGTTTCTGGGAGGGCCGTGAACAAAAGACATAGTCCTTGCAGTAGCTCCCTTTCTGCATGTACTCTGACTGTTCAAGGTTCAGCCAGTTGTTTACTGTCCAGGACCCCTCACCAACTTAGAGCTACGTGCATGGGTCAATGTGAACATGCTAGGCCAACCAGCCTCCATGGCAGCTCAAGGACAGAGCCTGAGCCACTGAGTCAGCCCCCACAGTCAGCACGTGCAAGGCCACCCAGCCCCCATGGCAGCTCAAGGACAGAGCCTGGGGCTTGTCCCAGACTGCCCCCAAAATGAAAATTGTAACCCCCAACCAGTAAATTCAAAGGTTACATACCCTCACCCAATTAAAAGAGAACAGAGACCTTCAAAAATAAAAATAAACCAATCCGAGTTGCACCCGTGCCAACCCCCGCCCCCACCAACCTCCCTGAAGGGCTTGCAGTTTTTGCCTTTAAATAGCCTCACAAAGAAAGAGCAACTCCTCCCTGCCTCACTGTATTGGGTGTAGGAGCGAGTTCCCTGCCTAGGCTTGTATCTATAGAATAAGCCTTGCTGTTGCATTCTGGACATCCTGAGTCTTCAGTGGTCTCTTTAGGGTCATGATCTGGGCATAACAGTAGGATAGGAGAAACTTCTAGCTACAGAGCAATCTGATGAAAATTAACCTAGCAGTCCCCAGAACTTAAATGAATCAGAGAAAACAAATAAAAATGTCACAGCCAGAGTCCTCACAGGTCTCTTAAACTGGTTTTCCTTCCATTCAAAGCCATCCTACACAGCACTTCCAGCTTTACTTAAAAATAGTATTTTCAAGGGGCTGCAGATTTGCCTTAGAGGGTCAAGCATTTGCTGCCCAAGTTGTGAGGACCTGAGTTCAGATTTCCAAAAGCTATGTAAAGGCAGAGACATTAGCACACATCTGTAATCCCAGCACTCCTGTGGCAAAATGGTAGACAGAGAATCCCCAGAGATCAAAGGCCAGAGAACCTGCCATACACAGTGTGGCCCCCAAAGGAAGTGGCACTATTAGGTATGGCTTTGTTGGAGTAGGTGTGGCCTTGTTGGAGGAAGTGTGTCTCTATGTAGGCAGGCTTTGAG
This sequence comes from Peromyscus aztecus, assembly GCA_902168405.1. Classification (NCBI taxonomy): domain Eukaryota; kingdom Metazoa; phylum Chordata; class Mammalia; order Rodentia; family Cricetidae; genus Peromyscus; species Peromyscus aztecus. Next base: position 18,658 of record CABHPQ010160015.1, read on the forward strand.
GTCTCATATATGCTTAAGCCACGCCCAGTGAGACAGACCACTTCCTGTTGCCTGCAAGTCAAGCTGTAGGACACTCAGCTACTTCTCCAGCGCCATGTCTGCCTGCATGCCACCATGCCACACCATGATGATAATGAACTAAACCTTTGAAAATATAACCCACCCCAATTAAATGTTTTTCCTTTATAAGAGTTGCCGTAGTCATAGTGTATCTTCACAGCAATGGAAATCCTAAGACACAGCAACAAGGTGGAAAACAAGGTGGAAAGTGAGGTTGTCCTCTCATCTCCATATATTTACACATATGTGTCATAACACGGACACACACACACACACACACACATTTAAAGTGCCTGGGTGCTAGAGATACAGCTCAGCTGGTATAATGCTTGCCTAATAAGCACAACGCCCTGAGTTTTATCCTCAGCACTGCACTGAACACCATGGAGCAAGCCTGTAATTCCAGCCATTGGGCCCAAGAGGATTAGGAGTTCAAGGTCCCCTTTAGGTATACATGAATTCAAAGGCCAGCAAGGAATACATGAGACCCTGCCTCAAAGGAAAGAAAGCATTCTACAAATCCCCTTCCCCCATTTCCAGTCACCTCCACAGATGCTCTACAGAGAGATGCCCAGCATCTCCAGGCTGGCCTGCAGGCCCCATGCTCTACAGAGAGATGCCCAGCGTCTCCAGGCTGGCCTGCATACTCCTCCACTCTCACTTCTTCAACCACACCACTAAAAGTGGGAATTCTAACCCCCCCTCCCATGTTCCTGAGCCTACTCTCTCCTACTCTATATCCAGAGAGAGCCTTCTCCAGATGTCTAAGAGTTCCCTTCCCACGGACCAGGAACTCCAGTTCCTCCAGCTGCCCTGGGAGCACTCTTGACTGCTGACCTCACCTTGAAGCTGATGCTTTCTCCTCTTGGGTCTCTTTACTTCCCTCAAGTCTTTGTTTTCAATCCGTAGAACGCAGCTACCTAGCAACATTATAACTAGAGTAGGGAGGAAGCAAGGAGATGCAGAAAGCAAAGAGGAGGAAGACGAAGATGATGAATGCCAGAAGACCATAGCAGGGGTCTAAGTACCCAGACAATGGGTAGAACTAAGGAGGCATGGATAGAATTAAAGTTTTTAAATACGCTGAGAAGAATAACAAGAAATAAAACAGTGGCTTTGACATCGTGGGAAGAGAAACATGGTGAAACGGCTCAGAGCTTAAAGTATCAAAAGAACTACCAGAGACGGAGCCTAGTCGGGGGGGCTATTTGCCTACTATGTGTCACAACCTGGGTCACTCCCCAACACCACATAGATGGGGTACATGCCTGTGATCCCAGTGCTTGCACTCAGGAGGTAGAGGCAGGAAGGTCAGCAGCTCAGGGTCATCCTCAGTTATATAATGAGTTCAAACCCAGCCTAGGATATATGAGACTCAGTCTGGGGAAACAAAAAGATGAGCAACAACCAGCACAAAATAAAACGCTCAGTGGTGTCAAGGGAGGACAGATGGAAGGAGGCAGAGGAACTGGGCTTGCAGGGGAGAGTTCAGACTTAAACCAGCCCTGTGTCAACAGCCAGTGAGACCTTAAGATGAGGATGCTTGATGGAGGATCGGTGCTACTCAGACTCAAGTCCCACCACTGACATCACCCGTGCCTGCGAATGTTCAAAATCAGTCAGTGATGTCTCCGAGGAAGGAGTGAAGAGAAGGAACAGAAGACCTGGGATACAGTGCAATTCCGGACAGGAAGACGGGGACTGGAGTCGCCACTGGATGACACAGCCCGGAAATATCAGGCGCGTGAAGAGTTTGAAGGAAGAAGTCAAGGTGGTCAGGTGAATCTAGTAAATCAGGTGTCAGCAAAGGGCTCAGGAGCCATTTCTCCCCAAAGCGTCCCCTGGTTACATCAGCAGGACCTCTCCTTTCTCCTCTCAACCTTGCATAAGGTGCTCCTCACCGCTACCAACTACCAGAGGCGTTACTTAATCTTAGTTCCTGCCTACGGAATCTAGCAAAACCTTGACCGTGTGGAGATTCAATAACCTTTGCGGAATGGATGAATATACAGCAAATCATCCCCATATGTGCCTTTATGAAGTAACTTCCCAGTCCACTTTATTAATGTGGGCCTACAAATCTACACATTGTGAGTCTCTTTTTTTTTTCTTCATTTTTTTAATGGATGTGTTGACTACATAAATGTCTGTGCACCACAGGGGTACGGGGCCTGTGGAGGCCAGAAGAGGATGTTGGATCCCCTAGGACTGGAGTTACAGATGGTTGTGTGGGTACTGGGAACTGATCCTGGGTCCCCCCAGAGAAGCAGCCAGTGCTCTTAACCACTGAGCCATCTCTCCAGTCCCAAGGTGGGACACTCACTGTATTAGTTACTTCTGCATTGCTGTGGGGAGAATGCCTGACAGAAGACCTTAGAAGGAATAAAGGATTTCTTCTGGCTCAGGTTTCTGAAGGTTCAGTCCCTCATGACAGGGAAGGCACACTGGAGCACTGAAGTTAATGCCGCAGCGAGCCAGGAAGCAGAGAATGCATCCAAAAGTGATCAGGAGTAATAAAGCCTCCCACAACCATGCCCGTCCTCCTGTCCCAACCAATGACCTGCCTCCGCCAGTCAGATCCCTCCTTTTGAAATTTTCAGAACCTCTCAAAATAGTGCATCAGCTGGGGACGGAGCACTCACAGCATTAGCCTGTGGGGGATATTTCGGATTCAAACCATAACACCCACCAATTTCAATCTGAAAAAATAATCCAGAATACAAACTACGTGCACATATTCTCACTTTTTTTTTTGTAGTCTGTATTCCAAAGATAATAAAAAGTGGAAATTCTTGGGGGAAAAAAAATCACTTGCAGTTAAGCATAACCTAGGCTTATAAACTTGTGTATTCTCATCTTTTACTTTCTTATAAACAAGCTAGATCTCTTAAGGATTTCAATTTCCCAGCTTTTGGGTTTGTTATGGTCTTGTTGTTGTTAAAGTATCAAACTACTTCAAAGGTAATGGCTTCATGAAGAATTCCATGCGAAGAAGCAGAACTTACGTTCTGGAAGCAAGCTGTAGCTGGGCATTTTTATAGTGCTTAAATCACAAACACAAAGCAAAAAGTGCCACTTCAAGAAAATTAAAGAATCGCGGAGTCTGAGAAGGCTCCACTCAGCAAGCAGAAGAACACATTAGGAAAGAGACCTTTATAAAGCATTAGCCCGTCAAGCAAGGCAACCACACCGAAGACTCCTTATGTCTTCCTTTTTATGGCCTCATTTCTTATGAGGGTAGGCTACACTTTCTGTTGCAATTCTGCCCTGATTTCATAATCTAAATCATTCTCCCTGGCTGCAGCTGCCTGTCCCTGCTGCCTATTCCCCAACTGCTGCAACGACACACTAATGACCTGCCAGTTACAATGAATGGACCCCATCAGCCCCTGGGTTTGACATTTCCCTGCTGTTTTCCCCAGCCCACCCCCTTCAGCTGGCTCTCGTTGGCGTCTATAGATTGCTCTGCTTTCTGTTCCTTAAACCTCCTGCAAGAGGGAGAGGGTGTGCCCTTAGAACTGAGACCTTCCACCCCTCTACTCATCCTGACCTCTTATTGGATCAGCTCACTGCCTCCCTGGTGCCCCTAAACCCAAACCTTGTCCCACTCGGAACCCTGGCCATTCATGTCCACTGAAAGTGATAACTACTCTAAGTGTCTTGGGTACTTACTGCAAGCTCCACAAAACCAGTGCTGAACTCATTTGCCTCCCAAACTGCAGCTCCATCCTGTGGTCTCGTTGGTCAAAGGACAGCACCTTCCATACAAGCCAGAAATCGAGAAAGTGACCTTCATTTGAGCCTTTCTTCCCCACCTCACCTCCTCAAACGGTCACACTTTCAGTTGGACCTCCCAGCCACAGTCAGAATCTCTCTCCACTCCATCCTGCTACTGCTGAAGTGCATGAGCCATCTATCCTCTCTCCAGCATCCTTGCTCAGGCCTACTAACCATGCTCCTGCCTCCACAACCTACTAACCATGCTCTTGCCTCCACAACCTATTAACCATTCCCCTGCCTCCAAATTTCTTCCCTCCAACAATTCATTCCCTTCCTACCACTTCCAGTTGTCCTAAAATGCAAAGTCAGTCTCGACAATCCCCAGCATAAGAATCTTCCCAGAGCTCTGAAGACCACAATGCTGAATATGGAGACGAGGCCTTCGGTCGTCTGCCTTGCACCAACCCTTTCAACCTGAACTTTCCTGTGCAGCTTCTACGGTTTCCACTACATAGCAGGATTGCTCAGCCATAGCGTCTAGCCAGCCTCTCCCGATTGCCCTTATTCTGCCCCGTCTCCACCTCAATGAATCAGCCAGCTCAACAACCATCCTGTTTGGAAATCTTGGAGCCCCCAGGTTCTCTAAACCCTTAGTCCATAGACAATGTTCCGTGATAGCACTCACCATATGTCACAGTCTCTGATCTGCTGAGCTGCACCTGGGAAAGTGCTCACTGCGGAAGGCAGCCCATGTCTTCCAGCTCCAGTAAAAAGCCTTCTGTTCAACGATCCCATGAATGAAGGATGGCACAGAAGTCCATGCATAGCAGGGTGGCTGTAAGTAACAATAATGTACTGTGTATTTTAACTAAAATGAGCCAGCAATGCTGGCATGTACCTTTAATTCCAGCACTCAGGATGCAGAGGGTGGCAAATCTTTGTGAGTTTGAGGTCAGATTTGGTCTACAATAGTAAGTTCCAGGCTAACCAGGGCTACATGTGAGACTCAGTCTCAACAAATTAAATAAATGAATAAACAAACAAATAAATGTGAGCTAAATAGTTTTTTCAGCTGTAAAGAAATTTTTAGCTGTAAAGAAATTATACCTAGAGAGAATATTATAATCTTGTATTGGCTAATTTTATGTCCACTAGACACATGCTAGTTATTTTGGAAGAAGAAATCTCGATTGAGAAAATGACTCCAACAGATTGGCTTGTGAATGAGCCTGTGATTCATTTTACTGATTGATGATTGATCTGGGAGGCCCCAGTTCACTTTGGTCGATGCCACCACCACCCCCCCCCACCAGGCTGATGGACCTGGGTGCTAAGAAAAAGCAGGCTGAGCAAGCCATGAGGGGCAAGGCAGTAAGGAGCACTCTCCCATGGCCTCTGCATCAGCTCCTGCCCTGATTTCTCTGGATGGGTGGACTACCAGCTGTAACATGGAACAAACGCTTTCCTCCATGGGTTGCTTTGGGTCATGGTGTTTATCACAACAATGGGAACCCTTAGACAGTTCTGATTTGAACATACAAGTATCAAAACATCATATGATGCCCTATAAATATGGACACTTTTCATTGTCAGAAAATGTGGGTCAGGTCTGGAGGCTCTGGCCTGCATCCCCAGCATGTGGGAAGGTAGATAAGAAAGTTGCTGCAAGTTCCAGGCCAGCCAGGGCTACACAGCAAAGCCCTGCTTCTCAAATTCAATTCAGAATGAAACTTCAAAAATGGAGGTACAACAAGGAACAGAGCAACCTTATTTTTCAGGAAATGGAAGTACCAAAAGTCACCTGGAGACACGCATCAAACCCACTTCAAAAGACAAACTCCTGCAACGTGGCCCTACCAAATGAAATGTCCTGTGTCTTCACTGAATCTCATTAACCAATTTGTTTGCTGTCAAAACTGGTGAGAAGGATAGATCCCAGGATCAGAAAGAGAGGGTTGTGCAGGTCCCAAGATATGGTACTGATGAAGAGCAAACATAGGTGTGTGAACAGGAGTGCCTGGCCATACGCTCAACCACTACTCTAGAGAAGTAAGGCTGTCCGCTCGATGTGAGGACTCTGGCATGGCTTATAAACCCCTCTTTCCTCCTCAACCTCACAGCAGCAAATCACTATTCAGAGCCTATGTCAGAGATCCCCCATGGAACATTATGAACACTAAAAGATGCTAAGGTGTTTGCGGCCACAGGCAACACATTCTAGAATCATCAATAGCTTGCAAGTAAGTTGGAGAGGTTCTTAGCTTCCACTGAATACCAGGACCAAGAAATGCATGCATTATTTTCCTTTACCTCCATATACATGCATTATTTCATTTTACCCCCAAATACATGCATTATTTCACTTTACCCCCATATAACGTATAACTCACACTTGACAGTGGTTGTGTTCTTTGTGTGTTTTAAAACTTTTTTCACATATTGTAAAAAATAAATAAACAAATAAAATTGGAAAACACGAGCCAGAAAGTAATCCCCTGAGACATTGGTGTAGTGGTCCTTCACACATATTTGTTTGTATTTCTAGAAATGGCAGGATCCAAGTACCATGTATATTACTCCCCATGAGTATGATCCTGACAAAACCACTTAGTCACTGCTTAAAATTCTACCTTAAGCATGCTGTTGTATAAGTTTCTTTTGAAATGTTCCCTCCAGGAGAGGAACTTCTGAGATGAAGGAAACGGTCCTTCTCTCTGGCAAAGCTGGAGTTTACTACTTTACCAGAAGACTCCTCCCCAGGTTACAGAAGCCTTAAACAACTGCTTTGGGAGGAGACCTGCCAGCCAAGTGCAGACCTCTCAGGGCTGTGGAGCTATTGTGCAGAGCTCCAAGGTGCAGACCTCTCAGGGCTGTGGAGCTACTGTGCAGAGCTCCAAGGTACAGACCTCTCAGGGCAGGGGAGCTACCTCAAGCTGTGCAGAGCTCCAAGGTGCAGACCTCTCAGGGCTGTGGAGCCACTGTGCAGAGCTCCAAGATGCAGACCTCTCAGGGCTGTGGAGCTACTGTGCAGAGCTCCAAGATGCAGACCTCTCAGGGCAGGGGAGCTACCCTCAAGCTGTGCAGAGTTCCAAGAAATCAACTGTATGAGCCCTTGGCTCTGTAGGGAGGGCTTTGGGGTAATGCAACCCACTCTAAGTTCTTTTCATACAATATATTCAGATCATGGGTTTCCCCTCCCTCAACTCCCCCCATATCCTCCCTACCACCCCAGCCAACCAACTTCATGCCCCTTTTCTCTTTTTAAAACTTAGGTCCAAATCAGGGCCCCCAAAATGGCAGTGACAATGTCCCAGAAGAACTCTGACTGGGTAAACAGAAACCTAATCCAACACTCCCCAGGAACCTCGTAAGACATGTCTCTGTTTACCAGGAACCTCCGTAAATCCGCCCAAAGTCAATTATTCTGGGCAAGGGCACCTAGCTCCCAGTCCAGCCTGAATCAGCTCAAAAACTCTCACACTGAAGTCATAAAATCAGCTTGCTTTTCCACAATTTTGCTTCTTTCTGTCCCTCTCCCCAGAGATAGCCTGGGCGGTTTGATGTCCAATAAACCTTTCTTGCAACCTATGGAGCAATCTAGTTTGGTGGTTTCACTCTGCCCTCACACAAACCAAAATGAGAAGGAACACTGCGGGTGGGATGGGGGAACCAGAAACCGAAATATACAAGCCAAAGACCGATAAGGCAAAGAATGTTTAAACAAAACAAAATCAGACAGAAAGTCTACAAAAATACTACCGAGTTCATTTTGTGTTGACCAGCCACAAAGTGCTGTTAATATACCCAGTGAGACTCTGTTAGAGAAAACTAATTTTCCCTTTGCCAGCAGTACCAACTACAGATGGCTTCTTGGTTAGGGGTGAGAGCCTGTGTCCACTTTCCCTCATCTGGCTTGACTCTGAGCAGGCCCTGTATGTGTTACCACAGTCTGAGTTCATACATGTGATGAAACCACTTTTGAATGATTCCTGCTCCTGGAATACCGCTAAAAACCCATTGGTTCTTGGAGTGTGGTGGCACACACCTTTAATCCCAGCAGAAATCTATGAATTAGAGCCCAATACAGTCTGCATAGCAAGTTCCAAGCTAGTTCAGGCTACATAGCAAAACCTTGTCTCCAAAGGGGCGGGGGGGGACTCATTGGTTCACCAAGTTGGACTTCGGTGCAATTGATGCTTTGGCCTGCAGAGGGCTCCCCTTCTGGGGTGAGTCTGTTGCACCTCCCATGAAACTCACTTGTGTTTAGTTTTGACAAACGGGTACAATGTTAAGAGGCTAAACGACACACTCCAGCACTCATAACCAGCTTGTGGGTAGGCTTGAGCAGTTCTTGGTGTCTTCTCAACTCAGTGTCTCTGCTGGTACAATAATGGGACGAACTCTATCCATGAACTGTCTCTAACTTCCACAGAACGCATTTCCCAAAGCTTGTGACTTGGGGCTATTCCTCTGTGGTAGACACACTAGCCTAACACAGGCAAGACCCTGCCTGGGTTCACCCCCCAGCACTGCAAAACCACAAACACAACTCAAACTTACATTTGTGAATGATTCCCTGTCAGGCCATTATACAACCTAGATGGGAGATACTGTCTTAGAATATATATGATTGTGCAATGGTTTACTTAGTGTACATATTAAATATAAGATTTCTAAACCATAAGACATGCAGCCCACCAACCCTTTGGGTCTTTTTATTTGAATTGCCATTTATACTCCAAACAGGTTACTCCAATTACTTTTTATTTTATACATTAGTTTAAAAAAAAGTCGTTTTGTACATACATTGTGCTAGGCACTGTGGATACATTCACTAACAAACCAATGTCCCTGCTCTCATGGAGCTGACAGTCTAAGCAAGAGAAAACACACCACCCTAAACCCACACTGCCACAAATTCCTCACAAACTGAGGCGAGCTAAAAAGGCCAAGTCCAAGGTTTTCAAAGTTCATGGGCATCCTGGATTGTATATGGCCTGAGTGGTCTAGAGGAGTTTCTGTATGGGAGAATGGTTCTGGGCTGGGAACTAAGGCTTTTGTTTAAATCAGGTGAAACCAGGTTAGAGTGTGCACTAGAGAACACTCTAAGAGAAGGAAATAGCAATGGACAAAGCCTGTGAGAGGGCCAGGCTCCCTACAAGGCCAGGACACAGGAGTCAGCCAGCCAGCACACACAGCAAGGGCAACTCCATATTTGACGTGTGCTACAACAGCCACATGTGGCCAGAGCCCCAAAACTAACAAGTGAAGAATGGCATGATAAATGATAACTCAAAAGAAAAGGAATGCATTTTCAAACTGTTTCTGTGCTCTTTAAAAGATCCATTATTATTATATTTGTGTGTGTGCACACACACGTGTGCTCTCACATGCCCGAAAGGCAGAAGACGGTGCTGGATCCCTGGAAGCTGGAGTTCCAGATGACTGTGAGCTGCCCCGTGTGGATGCTGGGAACTGAACTGGGGTCCTCTTAGGAGAAAATGTCTTTAAGCCCTATCATCTCTCCAGCCCCTGGATGGCAAAGCTTTAAGCATACAATGCTTTGCACCACATGTACCCTACACCTGTAACCATTCAATGAGACTGCACCCTAAACCTGTAACCATTCAATGAGACTGCACCCTACACCTGTAACCATTCA
>CABHPQ010160015.1:28109-48143 GCA_902168405.1 Peromyscus aztecus
ATGAGACTGTACCCTACACCTGTAACCATTCAATGAGACTGCACCCTGCACCTGTAACCATTCAATGAGACTGCACCCTGCACCTGTAATCATTCAGTGAGACTGTACCCTACACCTGTAACCATTCAATGAGACCGTACCCTACAACTGTAATCATTCAATGAGACTGTACCCTACACCTGTAATCATTCAATGAGACTGCATGCTACACCTGTAACCATTCAATGAGACTGTACCCTACACCTGTAATCATTCAATGAGACTGTACCTAGGACATTTTTTATTGCAGCTTTGATTTCTAGAGATTATCTTCCACAGGAAAACTGAAATCAGTGTTGAAATGTTTTAAAAATAAAGTGAAAACACAAAATATAACTTTTGCACTGGTTTTATGTACCCATGTACATAGGTAGCCATCATAAATTGAAGGACGCTTTTATTGTCTTTAAGAGGAAAAAAAAAAACTCTTCAGAAAGTTTGTACTACAAATTATGTCCCTGATAGGAAAAACAACAACAACAAACAAAACACTCCAAAGGTTTGCTGCTCAGCAGCCATCATTAATGACACTCATAATCTCCTAGTGGAGAACAGGAAGCAAGAGTATACCATTCTCTATGAAACAGGGAGCACCTGCTAAAATGTCATCACTTATTCTGTATGTAACATCTTCTGTACCACCCCCTCACATTTTGTAGTCTTTTTCCTTTTCCTTTTCCTTTTCCCTGTTATAATATACAGAAAACGTTCATCCTGAGGATGCATGTACTAAAAACTACCCCAACAGAATATGCAGACCATTACAGTTGGTCCTTAAAGCTCGCTGAACGTTCCAGACCAATTTTCTAAACTGTTCACTGTTGATTAGAATTCACTAGTAACACATGTTACAAAAACCACAGGCTAAAACAGTCTGCATGAACACACTTTTAGTAGGTATATTTAAAATATAAATATATTTTCCACTCTATTATTTTTCTAAATAACTTTTTTTAAAAGAAAAAAAAATCTTCATGAAGGTCTCCAATCAGTGGTGCATGTTGCCCATTCTCCAGACAATCATTTCAGAGTCTTATCTGCAAAACAAAATACAAGAAATTACCAAAAAGCCGCTGGGGGGGAAAAAAAAAAGCTCCACACAACTTTCAAAATGAAACTTGTAACTTTGTAAGATACACAGTGTAAAACGTTATCATTTTTACTGGGATGGGGGTGCACATGAGTGCAGGTGCCTGCAGAAGAGGCCCCTGGGTGCCCTGGAGCTGGTGAGATACCCAACATGGGCACTGGGAACTGACTTCTGGGCATCAGTAAGGACAGCATACACTTAATCACTGAACCAGCTCTGGAACACTTCATTTCCAATTTTTTGTTTTTGTTTTTGTTTTTTTGTTTTTGTTTTTCGAGACAGGGTTTCTCTGTGTAGCTTTGCGCCTTTCCTGGAACTCGCTTTGTAGACCAGGCTGGCCTCGAACTCACAGAGATCCACCTGCCTCTACCTCCCGAGTGCTGGGATTAAAGGCGTGCGCCACTACCGCCCGGCTTCCAATTTTTAACATGAAAAACAAGAGCACCATCCTGCTTTAAAAAACACAGGCTATTATGCCAGACTTCAACCTATTCAAGTCACAAAACTTAACGTCAGATGATGTGTATGTTCACAAATACATCTTTAAATCATAAGTTTAGTGGCTAGAATCTTTAGAAATCACAGGAAACAGAATTACCATCACATTTTAGCACATACTTATAAAACAATAACATAACCCCACAATACAGTCTTTCATCTGTTATGAAGGAATCTGAAAAAAGTGAACAGCATACTGATATCAGGATGTCACCTGGACATAGCCTGGAGTCCCCAGAGACAGAATGTAACACACGTGCTGTTTAAATAAACTGAAGACCTGCCTAGGTCAGACTGGCACATCTGTGGGCACATCTGTGGGGCACTGACCTGATGGCTAATTGATGCATCCCAGTGCACGTGGGATAGCATCATCCCTACACAGGCAGCCATGTGTAGTAGGTACCCATTCCAGCTTTGATCTGGAAGTTCCAACCCCCACTGAAGCTTCCGTAACTGTCATGCCTACAAGGCGGGGCCAAGAGAGGACCCTGTTTCCTGGACCCTGGACGCTAGAGGTAGACCTAGGAGAGTTCTCCAGAGAACACCACCGGACTGCACTGTGTCTTTCCCAGAACCCGCAACCTACCTATCCCTTCATTTGTAAGTTACCCACTAAATAAATCTTCCTTTTAACTATGTGGAGTGGCCTTAATAATTTCACCAATATCCATGGGCTGTACATGAAAGGCAGGTAAGCATGAGCCAGTGAGAGGAAGCCAGCAGACAGCCTTCAGCTTCAGGCTCCTGCCCCCACCTCTCTCAGTGATGGATGAGATTGTGACTTGGACTAAACAGTTTCCTCCCCAAGTTGCTTTTGGCCAGGGCATTTTATCCCAGCAACAGAATGACAGAAGAACACAGGGCAAGATGAAACGTTACCTTAATTACTTTTTTAAAAGGCAGGCTGGAAGAACGGAAGGGCACAGCCCAGCACAGGATGGAGGGCAAGGTCTTGCTCCACTAAACTCAAATCCCACAGCCTGCACTGCCCAGAAGGCAGGAAGCTCACTTCTTTTCCATTTCTGCCTTTAAGACTTGATATTCATCTTAAATTTTCTGAAGTAAGTACGGATCTTGTAGTGTTCTTTCCAGACCTGCTAGCTCTTAAAAATCAAGAAAACAACTCATATCTTTAAAGTCCAAATCTAACTTGAAATAAAATGCTCACAGTTAAAATTTTCAGGATACAATTTTCTCCCTCTGGGTACTCACTCGGTATGAGAAAGTTTTAATTCTTCCCTTTGTTTTGCGGAATAATTTAGATTTCCACCTAAAATGTAAACGAGTAGCCATTTTAAGCAATGTAATTAAAATTCAATCACACATACACAAATATTGGCACAAAAAGTTATAAAAGATAAAAAAGAAAAATATATAATCATACTTTAATTTTAGCTTTGTATATTTAAGTTTGAAGGTATTGTAGCTTCAGGTTTTTAAACTGAAACACTATATTAAATGTCAGTATCACTGAAAGTTAAGAAAAATTAAAAGAAATCTAAATTTATTGTGTTATATTCTCTTAAGTATATCATGCTCTTTAGACACAAGCAATTATCAAGATTAATAAAGACAACATCAAGTTCTTATAAAAATACACTAACATATATTAGTGTGTTCTGGTAAAAAATATATACATTATTTCTAATTCTAAACCAAATATGTTCAACCTTAAAGTGAAAATTAATTTACTTTTTAGTTTTTAGAAATGAGGCGATATGAGGGGCTTAGGAGTTTTGCTAACATACACCTGAGATTTTATATTATGAAACACGATCTTACTAGTGATGAAAAAGCCTAAGAGCAATTTTGACAGAAGGGGGGGTTTCAGAAAGTGTGATTATAAACATGGAGATCACTAACACACACTAATAAAACACTGGCCCTCAAGAAGATCATGAGAGCTGCTTACCTCGGGCACGGTTCACCAAATACAGACAGACCACGGCGAAAAGTGCCACTGGAAAACACAAGGTACACTTGAAAACTCCGCCTGTGTCATCAAAACTAAAGCATAAACCAAACTCCTCTCCATTGGTGCGGTGGTTTGAGCAGCTACGGCCTCCACGGACGCATGTGTTTGAATACTTGGCCCACAGAGAGTGGCACTGTTAGGTGTGGCCTTGCTGGTAGAAGTGTGTCACTGTGTGGTGGGTTCTGAGCCCTCAGATATGCACAAGCTGTGCCCAGTGTGTTACACAGTTCACTTTCTGTTGCCTGGAGGTCAAGATGCAGAATCTCAGCTCCTCTCCAGCACCATGTCTGCCTGCATATGGCCATGCTCCCCACCATGATGATAATGGACTAAACCTCTGAAACTGTACGCCAGCCCCACTTAAATGCCTCATTATTGGAGTTGCCATGGTCATGGTGTCTCTTCACAGCGGTAGAAACCCTAACCAAGGTAATTGGCATTTTTAAAACACTGCACTTTTTTGTTTCTGAAAGCTCTCAAGTGCCACAGTGTTTTTCCCTACAGGGATCACTGCTTATTAGCTCAGGAATGATAGGGCTAGCAAACTGCTGACACCCCATAGGAGGGAGGGAGCAGACACATCACACACTCACACACACACACACACACACACACACACACACACATACACACACACACACACACACACACAGAGCAAACAGCTGAGAACCCACAGGAAGGAGGGAGCCGACACATTCCAGATACACACACACACACACACACACACACACACACCCTCCGTCCTTCCTCTCTTCTCCTCCCCAGAACTCCTGGCAGCTCCTGGCCAGTCATTTCATGGTCTGCAGGGATTTCTCCTCTGAAGACACCATGTGCCTTTACAAATGAACAAATCAAAACTTCTCCCTTAACTTCCCACACAGAGCCAGTTTGGAGCCCAGAAGGCAGCGCTTGGCTTTCTGCCCTTACTAGCCCAGGCACGCTGTCTAGCTCACTTTAAATGATATGGCAAAACCTAACTGTAAAAATATGAACATTTTACTCTATGTTATAAGAAATCAAATGCCGCCACATGGCACACTCACAGGAAACACAGGCAATGAAGAAAACCTCCAAAAGCAAGTATCCCCGAGTATCCAGTATCATGCCAGCAAGGATGGAGATGACGCCCAGCCCGAGGTTCTGAATGGACTGCATGCTAGGATTTCAGGATAAAATAGTATTTCATTCTCAAAGGTCTTCATACAGACTAACTTCACTATTAACACTAACATCAAAAACCACACACTGCTGGTGTTAGGAGAGACTTTCAGACAGGGAGCACATGGATAGATGTTAGTTTTTTGAGACAAGGAAGCTATGTAGCCCTGGCTGCCCTGGAACTCACTTTGTAGACCAAGCTTGCCCCAAACTCATAAAGATCTACCTGGCTCTGACTCCAGGGTGCTAGGATTAATCACACCCAGCAGATTTTGGAGTTTATCCTGGACTGTCTCTGCTACTAGACCATCGGCTGAAGGACAAGTGAAGTATGAAATGCCTACCTGATGAATGAAAGGGAGAGCTACCCGCACAGCAGCCACAGGAGCAGCTGCACCCCCTCCCTCCGCCTTTGGGTACCTGGGATATGGATCACCCTCCCCCTGAGAAGGGCTCAGATGGACAGGAGTGGTCATGTCTGTGATCGCCTCCTATGGGCTTTAGCTTACTCCTGCTGTCTTGCTAGGGGCTTACCTTGTTGGATGGCCAAGTGTAACTACATCTGACTGGACTAAGAAGTACCTAACAGAAAAGTACTCTTCTAGGCATGTCTGTTGATCATGTCTAGAGGAATGACCTCAATGGGAAAGACCTAGACATGGGCAAGGACCTCCCAAAGGCTAGAAGCCTGAGGCAAATAAAAGGGCAGTGTGATGGCCGCTTCCCAGCTGCCATGATGGATCTGCCTCGCCACAGACCCAGAATCAGTGGGGCCAAGAAATCTCTAAAACCAGGACCTAAACTAAACCCTCCTGCACTGGGTTGTTTTCCTCAGATCACAAGTAGGGGAAGTGACCAGAAACACCACGGCAGTCGCTTAAGAATGCATTCACTGACATTTCTCATCACCTGCGGGTTCAGCGCTGGCCCAGAACTCTGAGCATAACTACAATTAGGACACGTGGGGTATTATGAGAACGGATACAGCAGAAGACAACATGTACGACACGCAGTGAAAAAGCACTACTTACAATCCGTAGGCAGTTCCCAGCTGGTGCTCGGGAACTACAAACGCCACCATTGGCCACAAGGCACAGGCAAGCAATGAGTAGGAGAGTCCCAGGAGACTCTAGATAGGAAAGCAGAATGGCACAGTACACATCAGGTGACAGGTGATTTTCCTTGATAAAGATTAGTAAAAGTGACCTCGTAGCTAAATCAAAATGTAAATACATTTTACTGTAATTGGACTAAAATTTTAAATATGTAAGCAAGTCTTGGGCCTCTCAGTGCTCTCCACTGTTTTAACCATTTTCACTCGTGATTTAAACTGTCTGGGCCCACTGTGCAGTCAAGGGCACAGAGGATTTGCAGAAAGTTCTTACCCAAGTTTCAGGTAAACTGATTTTCCTTAACTACATACAGATGAAGTCATCGAGGCAGCAGAGTTATTCTGTTGCTGCTGCCCGTGGAGGTTCAACTCTGAACTGAAAAGCACAGCAGGAACCCACCCCCCATCGCCACCACTCCTCAGACACTGTAACAACGCCGTTTCGGCAATCAAAAAAAAGAACTTGCCAAACACGGGGCGACATGCCTTCAGAGGGAACTCTGAGTGCCAGGCTGCTCTAAGCTACACAGTGTGGAGTAAGAGCATGTCTCAAATTTTAAAAAAAGAAGAAAGAAAGTGTGAGTTGAATGTAAATTAAGTAATACATGTACCTATCAGACTGGTACATGTAGAAATAATGCTGACACCCAACACTAGCCAGGGAAACGGACACATCTGTGCACTGTGGCACAGATGAGGAGGAAGTCCCTGAGCACCGTAACAGAGGATATTCACTGTGCAAAGTTCCACAGCAGCACTCTACTCCTAGGACCTGGATGTCCCTACAGGAAGACTTCCGGGGAACTGCCCACCACAAACTCTGATCTCAAGATGCCCCTGTACCAACAGGTGAAGGACACAGCACTTCAGCCTGTACTCTGAAAACTCACACAAAAGTCAACAAAAACGTCATGGACTTGCGGCCACCTTTTAGACCTACTAAGAGTCTGGACAGTGCTTTTAATGAAAGGATTTATTTTAATGAAGTTCAGAGAAATAAATGCAAGTAATTAGCTTTCCAGTCATGAGACTATTCTGTTTCAAACTCTACTTCAGCTTTGAAGGTTCCCTACTAAATAAGCCAAATGAAAAACAAACCTTACACATTAACAATTGATAATCCCTTTTCTTAAAAAAAAAAAAAAAAAATTTACTTTCTCAAAATTAACACCAAGTCACTTCCCCCTCAGCACCGCCAGCTGGGTTTGCTGGGCACACCAAACATGGACTTGGGATTCTCTCTGAAGCCCTGACCATCCCCCTAAACGTTACCATAGCAATCCAGGGGTTCCAAAAGGTGAAGGCCAGCATCATGTGGGACACGAGGGTGGTAGCGACTGCACACAGAACCCAGATGACGTTCTTCCCAGTTTTATCCACCAGGAGTCCAAATACTGGGGACATGGGAGCTGATATGACATACACAATACTGCCCAGAGAGGGCAAGAAGTTAACAGAATGCAGCACAGCTTCTCTAAAACTACCAGACTAAACAAGCCTAACTTGGTTAATGTAGCACGCATCTAAAATGATGACCAGTAAATAGAATTAGAGAAAAATCAATATGAGAATTCTTTGGGTTTTTTCCCTTAATGCAAAGCCAGGCCCTTGCGATTAGAGTCTGCAGTGTTGGAGGAGGGGGGGCGTGGTTATACAATTTTTGCGGCCTCTATGCAGGGCCTGTGCTTATAAATATCCCGTATCACATGCGACAAGAACTTACAGAATTACATCAAATACCTGTTAATTGCACTTGCTGACTGGGAAGAAAATCTGAATTTCTCTATGAAGAAAACTCTAAAATTAAAAAGAAAAGTGCGTACATTAGAAAGAACTACTTTGTGTTCAAGAAACAAAGACAAGTTAAAGACAACTCTAACGTTTAACAAGCTTTTCTTCCCCAATACTGTTCTCCTACTGTTAACTCTTATCCATTGTCATCCAGCCGCCTGCTGCAGCTCCAGCGCTCACGGAACTATTTCACGGACTAAACTCGGGTTGGCCCACACATTTTCAGAACACCCAACTCGAGGCATACCTGCGAAGTTCCTTTACTATGGAATAAATAGTGACCGTGTGGTTTTAAAGGCTTTCCAGACATAAAAACACATTCCTACAAACACATTTGCACTCTCACGCTGCGGCAGTCAGTGAACGAGGCGAGAAGCAGACAAAGCAAGCAGGAACCTGCTTCGAACCCTGCATCTAATAGGGCAGAATCGGCCCTGAGTGGACAGAAGCCAAGGCACAACTTCCAGTCACAGTAAACAGCCTCCTGACCCAAGAACAGAAAGGAAATTATAAAACCATGTCTTCAAGAGAATAATGAAAGTATTAAAACAATGGTAAGCCCGGAGCTGTCAATGCCCGCTGTATCCCAGAACATAAAATCATTAGTCTAAGTATACGCTGTGGCCAGAGGAGCAAAATGAACTACAGAAAGTCCCCACTTGTTGGCGTGACTCAGCTCTCGCTGTGACTTACGGGTGGAAGGCTGGAGAATACTCACTTGCCCAGCCCGATGAAAGGGAACACCGCTGCATAGTAACAGACACAGATGAGGAAGATCAGCCACAGGGGCAAGGAGAAGTCCTTTATATCAGTCAGCTTAATGACTTCACCTTGAGAAAGGGAAGACGTAATAGTTCATAAAACCTGAGGACCTTTCATCTATAGGCATCATTTTTATTCATATAATTAAAAATTTTTTTTTCTAGAAAATTCCACAAACAGCATCTCTGAGATAACTTACCAAGTAATAGAAAGAAAAAAAAAAACAGAAGGTACAGTTGTTCCCTTCTATGGGAACTAAAATCATTTTACTAATGTACAAAACAAAATCAAGAATGTACACTCGCCGGGCGGTGGTGGCGCACGCCTTTAATCCCAGCACTCGGGAGGCAGAGGCAGGCGGATCTCTGTGAGTTCGAGGCCAGCCTGGGCTACCAAGTGAGCTCCAGGAAAGGCACCAAGCTACACAGAGAAACCCTGTCTCGAAAAACCAAAAAAAAAAGAATGTACACTCTGTCAAAACGTTTTTAAACAGAGGAATACACACAGAAATTTAGACAAGCAGAAATGAACCTGGAAATATAAACATTCAGCATCACAGCGCTGCGCCGTGTCTCAGCCATTGTAAATTAGCATCAAAGGTCCCCTGAGTCCCACTCCTCTTTCACGCTGACGATGTACCTGTTTTTCCTTGTTCTTTTTGAAGGATTTTCTCTGCTCTCCGGTCCAAATAAGCAAGGACCAAGGCACAGATTAGTGAAAGAATGCATGTCACACCCCCTAAATAAAGGAGAGAAGTTTTAGAAAAGGCCAAGGGCTGGGAGAAGCAGCACACTACATAAAGAGCCACAGAGCAGCCACTGAGCAAAGGCATCCAGAGTCAGGGCTAAGAACAGCCTACCATGCCACACGCACCCAGGAGTATGCCAAGACCCAAAACTTTTCAGAATATGGAGATAAATTATCTCGTCCTAGATAAAAGAACTAGTTATGGGCAGCAATGAATGAGCCGAGGCTCCTGGCCACCACTCCATGGCACATCACTCTAGTGTCCTGGCCGAGCCTGAGCTCAAGGGCCCCAATCTTCCCCCTGCTGTCTATGACTATGAGCTCACCTGGACACACTCCCTGGCTGACCTCACTTCACACACTCAGTCTCACTGAACGTACAATACACAAATAAAAGCACTGAGGGACACAAGGGCCAGTCAGCTCCTGTTTCAGAAGTGGCAATTAAAGTACAAAGACATGACGGTCTATTTCTAAACAGTCCAAAGAACTAGCGAACTATGGAGGCAAAATCGTACGCCAGCAGCAGCACAGTAGTCTGGCACTGAGTCTAGAGTTCCTTCCTCTTTGGCACAGTGTCTCCCATGACAGGCCTCCAAAGGACAAGACGTGGGACAGGAGGACTCACTCACCAGTCATGAGTGTCACTCCCAGGGTCGTATGGCCGGCTGAACCCAGTGCAGTTTCAATCTTAGTATACAGCCATCCCATGAGGTTCATATTCACTGTGCTTCCCTGAGGAAGGAAAACACAACAGGTTTCTCAACTATGAATACTATGGGGGAGGGGTGTGTGTGGTTACTTATTTACTTATAGTATCTTAGTAAAGTAAGTGTAACCAGAATCCAGATTAGTGTTACATGAAAGATAATCTGGATTAGATTGAGGTGGGAAGAAACACCTTTAATCCAGATCTTTTGAGGCGGAAGATGCACCTCTAACCTGGGCCACACCTTCTGCTGGAAGCCTATGTAAGGACATGGAAGAAGGAAGCTATTGCTCTTTGCCTGCTTGAAATCTCTCCTCGATTTCAGTCCATTCCTTCAGTGGCATCAGAGCCTACTTCTCTGGGATTCCAGCATATACTGATCAGCTGAGACATCCAGCCCCGTGTACTGAACAACTATTGGATTCTTGGACTTTCTGTTCATAGACAGCCATTGTTGGATTAGCAGGACCACAGTCTGTAAGTCATCCTGATAAATTTCTTTATATATATATATATATATATATATATATATATTCCATTACTCTAGAGAACCCTGACTCAGACACTTCGGGTGTGCTATGAGGCTTTAAACACCTCATCACTTCCAATATGCTCTCTCTGCCTCTCCCTTTCAGATGAAGATCTGAGCGCTCCACTATTGCTGCCAATATGCTTCTTTCTTTCTTTCTGTTCTGCCATCACGGGCTCTGACCCTCTGAAACCTACGCCCAATTAAACACTTTCTTTTCTAAGTTGCCTTGGTCATGGTCACGATGTTGTTGCAATAGAAAAGGAACCATGATGGGGGCTAGAGGGGAGAGAACTTGCCCTCCTGGGGAAGCCTCTCTCTGCAGTCTTGGAAAGCAGCTCTCTGACCTGGCAACTTTCTTTCAATTGGACCACAGAGGCAGAAACAAGGCTGCAGTCACTGTCCAGCAGCAGGCCAAAAGGGGAAAGATGACTCTGAGATCAGGCCATTGGAAGTACAGTAAGACGTGCTCAGGTATCCTCCTCATCATGTCTTACAGGATGTATTCATCAAAATCTAATGCTGGTTTCCTGGGTACCCTCCCTAAGACAAAATGTGAAACACCACGATTATTTCTAATTCTAAACCCCAGGAACACTAGCTGACAGAGTGAAGTCCAATGAGGTGTGAGCATCATGGTGAGGGGGGCTGAAACTCCTGTCGGAGGGCTTAGACGACCACAGGAAATAAACACCTCTGATCAAGACCTGAAGAGCCGATGATGTTTCATTTCACGGCAAACAAGACAAAAATGAACACTGAAGGAGAAACAGTGGGGACAGTGAGCATGAGCCCTTTGTGGAAAAAGGCGTCATCTGTGTGAATTTGAGTTTCAAAAGTTTGTGGTGTCACACACCTTTAAACCCAGGACTTTAAAGGCAG
Source organism: Peromyscus aztecus (assembly GCA_902168405.1). Taxonomy (NCBI): domain Eukaryota; kingdom Metazoa; phylum Chordata; class Mammalia; order Rodentia; family Cricetidae; genus Peromyscus; species Peromyscus aztecus. Next base: position 39,404 of record CABHPQ010160015.1, read on the forward strand.
AGGCAAGCAGGTCTCTGTGAGTTCAAGGCCAGCCTGATCTATATACAGCAAGTTCCAGACCAGCCAGGACTCCATAGTGAGGCTGTCTTAAAAAAAAAAAAAAAGAAAGAAAGAAAGAAAGAAAGAAAAAAAGAAAATGAAAAAAGTTAACTTATGGAGAATAGGCTGTTCCACCATAGAAAGAGCTTCCCACCAATGGTAATGTGCAAGCAGAGCCTGGATGGATGGCTATAGAGACTTTTGAGGCAGGGTGCCAAAACTGGTGAGGAATTAGACAAGCTATTTAATTCAGACTCTTTGAACTAATGAATGTTCACTTTGCTGCTATTTATGAATGATCTACTGAAGACAAAGTGTGGTGTGTGAATAGGTATGGCCCCCATGGACTCATGTGTTTGAATGCTTGGCCCATAGGGAGTGGCACTGTTAGGAGGTGTGGCCTTTATGATCAAAAACACTGATAACGGCTTATGTTGGAGAGGCTGGAGGGCTGGAGGAGAGAAGAGAGGGGGACCTGTGTTTGGAATGTAAAATGAATAGAAAATTAAATTTCTTAATAACAAAAAAAAAGAAAAAAAGGAAAAATTAAAATTAAAAAGTAAAAAGCATTACACACACAAAAAAAGAGGTGTGGCCTTGCTGAAGTAGGTGTGGCCTTGTTGGAAGAAGTGTGTCACTGTGGGGGCGGGCTTCGAGGTCTCATATGCTTAAGCCACTCCCAGTCTGGCACACAGTCTCTTTCTGCTGCCTGCAGATCAAGATGTAGAACTCTCAGCTCTTCCCCAGCACCATGTCTACCTGCATGCTGCCAAGTCCATGATGATAATGGACTAAACCTCTGAAACTGTGAGCCAGCCCCAATTAAATGTGTTCCTTTATAAGAGGTGCCATGGTCATGGTGTCTCTGCGCAGTAATAAAACCCTAAGACACAAAACAAGTGTCATTTTAAGTCCTAGAGAAATATATAAAAACAGAGGCTAGAGAAGGGGCTCCATGGCTAGACTGCTCCCTGTGCAATCGGGGGACAAGAGTTCAGATCACAGCACCCACTAACAACCCAGTGTCCCCTGCATGCCTGAGAACACAGCTCTGAGGACACAGCAGACTGGAGCGTGCTGGCTTCCAGCCTGATTGACAAAATGCCTCGAGGGAACAGGTAGAGAGTGGCAGAGGGTGACAGAAACTGACACCCAATGCCATTTTCTGACCTCTGAATGCAGAGGCATCTACACAGACCTATAAACACACAAGTAAGTGTTTTTGAAAGTGATATATAAAAAGCGATGCCTACTTCACACACTTAGAAGTGCCCTAGCATACTTCTAAGACTCTGAAGAGATAATTTGCTTCCTATTGGGCCCCACTAGGCTGTCACCATACTTACAATTCTGGCCATGCTGAGTTGGAGTCCAAACACCAGGTTTAATTCTTTGCCTTTAAACCAACTCACAGCATATGTATTCTGGGCAACTGCTAAGGACTCTCCACCAATCCTAAATATGGGAGAAGAAAAGTCATAGCTTTGAAGGAAATCCCAGTTAGAAATTTTGACAGTCCTTTTAAATGGAGGTGGGCTTAAATGCTTCAGCCAAAAAGACCTAGTGAAGTGACTACTGTGTGGCCATAAGCATCCCAAAGATGGCATCTGCCATTTCAGTCCGACACTCACAGCTGGAGCCCTAAGTTCCTTTGTACAAAGGGTAACCACCCCCTTTGTACATCCTACCCGAAAGCAAGCCACTCAAGAAGTGCCACTTGAAAATAAACATGTTCTTCAAGGCACCCAATCCAAGCATCCAATATGCAAAACCACAAGCTTCCAGATGATTCCAGCTTCCAGCCTTCCATGAATCTCTGCAGCAGAGATCCAGACATCAGGGCACAGACAGCCTACTCACATACTCTACCTGCCTCAAATGTAAACAAAATGCAATTACTGTTTTCTGTTGTGATGTGTTGGAGTGATCTGGTTAGCTGAATTAGCAATCATGACAGACACCATCTGTCCTATACAAAACACTGATATGGGAGAGCGTCTTTCATTCACATTTTGTAATGAAACCTCACTTTTCAGGCTAATACACAAAGCTCTTGCATAGTCAACATTCTTCTACTTCTTGGGTTTCAATGTTCTTTCACTTGGTTCCACGTATTTATCAGTACCCCTTGAGACCCATTTCAAAGCTTTGTCACCTCCTCCACATCCTAAAAGTAAGTCCTGCCGTGGCTCTGTCCTAGTCCAAAAGTATCTTCCCTTCTATCTACAAATAAGTTCCCACACTTCTTTCTACACTCTCCCACTTCATCCACGGGGCCATTTTTAACCACATTTTTGTTCCAGAATCTCTTCCATGCTCTTGTGTATATTTATTTCCTTCAGGCATACACCACATCTATCTGCATGCCCTTGGCATTCTGTCTACTGTATCCCTCAAGGCAGGAAGCCCAAGGCTTGACTCAGAACAGGACTGTGCAATGGACACTGAAGTTACATGGGGGCCAGTCAGGCTAGAGACACTGCGCTACTTCAAGACACCTGAACGGGGCAGCAGAAAGACATACACGCCACTCTCTAAGGAAGAGTACGATGCCCAGAGTAACCAACCAAGAAATTGATGGGCCATACTTTTGGGAATGAGATTTAAATCAGTCTAAAATACAATCAAGTTTTTAAAGCCCGGGAAAAGCTTCTGACGAAGCTTATAATATCAAACTCTACAATTAAACACAATCACTCAAAACACTAAGTCTTCATTAAAACAAGTGCCTAAGAAACACACTTACATATACATAAGCTACATTTCAAGGATCTGAAATAAGTCCTCACTGGGGGAACACGGTCCAAGAGTGGAGTTGTGTGAGAATTCTGAGTGTTTGTGAGAAAACTCCAAGAACACAAGACAAGAGTCTTGTGACTGCAGTTTCTTCAATAACACAAAAATGTTCTTGGAATGTGTTTTCATGCCAGGTGTGGCAGCTAGGAGTGAGTTTACTTCATTACAACTGGCTGTTGCTGCTTATATGCCTCTTTGGAAAAACATGCTTTGGCCACATCTGGCTTGTCAGCCATTTGCAGCTTGTCCTTGTGATTGGCGGCTTGAATCATGTGACTCTTCTTAAGCCTCAGAGTATAAATTGTCTGATGCTCTGAATAAAGTTGACTATTGCATGAGACTTTAGTCTGCCTCATTTATTAGCTCCATTCTCCTAGGTCCCACTCTTTTAGAGCAGTCAACACCTTACAAAAGATACTGATATATTTCTTTTAAACCCTTAATAAAGGACTAGTAGTGTGTGTGTGTGTGTGTGTGTGTGTGTGTGTGTGTGTGGATAGGTTGGGATATGGAAGGCCCTGGATTTAATCCTCAGCATCAGAAAGATCCTTAATACACATGCTAAGATAACATGAAATTATGGTACAACTTACCCAAAGACAAACCTCCCAAACTCCATCAGCCAAAATGCATTAACTATTCCACCCAGCGCAAAAATAACCTGTAAACAGTAATAGAAAAATAAATTCAGGATACTCTAAAGGAATAGGCAACATGACAAATCCTCATTCCCAGAATAATTTTACTAGCCCGAAATAATGAATCTGAGAAATTTAAATATTAATGCTCATGCATTTAGCCAGACTTATAATCACCAGAAGGCAAACCTCCAGCATACCTGTGAGGGATCTTCTGGGTAAGGTTAACCCACACATAAACGACCACCTGAATGTGGGCGGTACCATTCTATGAGCTGAGTGGCATCAAAGGAGAAAGCACTGGACGTGCACCTTCACTTTCTGTTTCCTGACTGCAGACATTGTGTGACCAGCTGCTTCATACCCCGGCCAACATGCCTTCCCCTCAAACTGTGGGCCAGAATAAACCTTTCTCCCTCCTAAGTGGCTTCTGCCAATCACAGCAATGAGGAAAGCAGCTAAGGCAATGCAATTTAAGGCTTCAAATAAATTATACTACATGGCCATTCATGGGCCTGATTAATCAAGTTGGTCATTCGTTAAACATACTTTTGCCAAGGGAATTAAATAAGACTTCAAAGTCATTGTCAAGGAATGAATAAATATTTTGACCTTTCTTACCTGTCCAATGCAAACAAAGCAGCTGAAAATAACTGTGCCCCATCTGTGTGAGAGAGAAAAATGTCATTTCTTCCTATTATTGTTGGTAATCACAGAGTCCTATACTCATCATCTGTTTGGGTTTTCTTTGCCCACCTTGCATTCCAAGGAAGATGAATGCTCATCTGCATCTTTCCTAAACCAAATGCTAATGTACAAAACTCCAGTGCTCTGATGGGATCCCCAAGGTTCAGGGATGGCACAAGTTCATTCACATCATCATCATCTCTTAAAACTTCAGCAATCTTCCAAAAAGTTCCCAGGGTCAAACCACTGAGAAATGCAAATTCTTTATTAAATTTCTGTTCAGAGTTTAGAAGTGGAGGCTAGTGAGATGGCTCGGCAGCTAAGAGCACTCACTGCTCTTGCAGAGGACCCAGGGTCAGACAGCTCACAGTGCCTGTAACTCCAGCTCCTGGGTATGTGGTCCTGGACTGGCCTCTGGGCACCTCCACACAAGTGACACAAAATAAAATGGCATAGAAGTAAATCTTTATTTTATGAGCTTAGGATTGGTCCTAGGAAATTCTACAGTAGATAACTGAAGTGACTATAATTCTTGGTAACTAAAAACTACTTTTAGAAGACACCTCTTAGGCAAGTTAATGGAGTTCCAAGTCCAACTTTAGTCTAAGTAATAATATTTCATCAAAGCAAGAAAAATAGCAGGGTTAGAAGAGTCTTCAGGAGTCAGCAGAGCCAACTGTACTTCTGAAACTGAAATCCACTCAAAAACTCCTTGTAAAATGACCACACCGTCACCTGAATGTTCTCTACAGCTGGAAAACTCAATCAATGTCTCCAGACAACTTATATCACCCCTATGAACAAGCAAGTGCCTCCTCCAAATAAGTGGAATTAGTTTCCCTGAAAATTCAGCTAATTCTATCCCTTGAGACCCAGCAAAATGTATTTAACACTTCCATCATACTCAACTACTTAAGATTCTTAAAAGCAAGCCCCCCCAGGCCGGGCGGTGATGGAGCACACCTTCAATCTCAGCACGTGGGAGGCAGCCAGGTGGGGATCTCTGTGAGTTCGAGGCCAGCCTGGTCTATAGAGCGAGATCCAGGACAGGCACCAAAACTACAGAGAAACTGTGTCTTGGAAAAAAAAAAAAAAAAAAAAAAAAAAAAAAGCAAAACCCCCCAAACTGAATCACACAAGAGTGTCTTTAACCCTCATCCCTCAGACATGGTTTGAATCCACATCAACAGCTTCACCCCTGCTTTCTGAGGGAACTCCCAGCTGTGTTCACTAAGTCTTCACATGAAAAACAGCCAACGAGAAAGACATACAGCGCCAAGGCTTACAGCGCTATTCCTCTTCAGCATCCAATGGGCGTGGCCACAAAAAACGTCAATGGCCAAAGAAAGGCAGAAATAGAGGGGGAAAGTCTTACATCTTACCAGAACTGAGGGAGGGATGTATCTCTACCTATGTGCAAAGACTTTCCATCTCCAACTCTCATTTAATCCCTGTAGACACTTGGGAGGTAGAAACTGTTACCCCACTTAGCAGTGAGGAAGCTGAAGGACAGTAGGGACTTGACCAAGTGGCAGCAAGAGGACTCACACCTGGTTTGTCTGACCCAAATGAAGAGCATAATTAACCTCCAGAAACTGATGCCCTTACTGCATCAACAGCATTTCCTAGGCCTGACCCTAACTAATCAACCAAGCCTCAAGGACAAAGTCTAAGACAAAAACAATCTTTAAAAACAGAAAACAAATCCTCATGTCCACCATCAGTCAATTCACAAGTCTATTTAGTTCTTCGAGGAAAAACTTCAACCCATTCCTACATTCTCCTAATCACCAGTTAAATTTGCCCACAAATTAATTTTTCTTCAAGCTTACCGTATTCCAAATACTCGGTCTATCAAAAAGCCACCCAAGAAACACAACACTACATTGGGCCAAGAATACCAGGCGTACAGCAGCATAAATTTCGTAGTATTCACTTGCATGTCCTATATGGGAAGAAAAGAAAACTTTTTTCCAAATGGGTTTAACAAATAAATCAAAACAAACAGTGGTTACAGCTGTATTTCCGTACAGGGTAAGTTTCTTGAGATTCTCGCAGAAGCTACAATCCTTGCACTAAGAGGAGCAGTCACACATGGGAACGTCTTAATTCCACATACTAATCCGGCCTTGTGGATTGCAGGACCAGTCACTGATATGGGGACCAACTCAGTCTGTTTCTATCTCCTACATCCTTACTTCTTCATTTCTGCCTGAATTGTGGACGCCTCCCACACAGAAAAGAATCATCTTTGCCTAGTCTTACGGCCCCTGCCCTCTTCAATTCCAATTAGAATGCAGAGGACAACCTGTACATCTTCCCTTCGCTCAGGTGGTTAAAAAAAAAAAAAATGTACACAACAATGGTCTAAATGCCCAAGAAACGACAACTATCAAATGCAATTTTACAATTCAAAACCATTCTAAGAATGCGGATAGGGACAATACTCAGCAAACAGCATCCACATTTATAAAAGTAAATAACAACAGAGCTTATCTAAGAAGGCCAAAGCCATTCCACAAACCACTTACTCAGAAGAGTAGACATCAGGTGTGTACATTCTCAACAAAAACTAGCATTTTTAGCAATATTGTGAACAGAGTTCACAATTATCTACCTAAAGAATCAAACTATCTGTCATAAATGTGTCATCCATGAGTTCTTTAGGGAAATGGATTTGATCTCAAGAAGTCTGCAGCTTGTGGGTTTGCTGATGACAGTAGAATACAAAGTGAGTGGACATTTCAGATGGGGCACCCCGAAGGTCATGATATCTCATCATCTGTAAGTCAGTGCTCCGGAACAAAGAGCAGGACAAGAATGTGAATAATCAACTCACCCGCTTAACCTGAGTCTGAAGGGCACCAGGACTGTCATAGCAAAAATAGCTACCTAGGAAAGAGAGAGCACACATTTCACTCGGAATGAGAATGTCTACACAAAATTTTCAAGTTACAATTCTTAATTAGTAACTACTTTGGGTGTTTAAGATTTACACTATTGCTGACACCATGGAAACTATTTCTAGACCACTTCCTTAGCTACCACCCAATGGAACTTCCACAATTTAGCAATGCCCATACCCAGCAAATAACAGAAACTTAATTAAAAGGTCAACATCAACTGTTTTTAATCATTTTCTTTTCTTCATGCTTCCTATGCTTATTACTGAATTCATATATTCATGAAATAGCTTCCTTTTCCTTACTTAAAGTCACCAACACTCAGCCGGGCGGTGGTGGCCCACGCCTTTAATCCCAGCACTCGGGAGGCAGAGCCAGGCGGATCTCTGTGAGTTTGAGGCCAGCCTGGGCTACCAAGTGAGTTCCAGGAAAGGCGCAAAGCTACACAGAGAAACCCTGTCTCGGAAAAAAAAAAAAAAAAAAAAGTCACCAACACTAAAAATTCTATATTCTCCACAGCTGTATGTCAGCTGTCATCATTTTTCTTGAAAGCAGAATTAATTTCAGCTATTCAAACCAAACCAGTATTTCAAACAGATTCTCATCCTGCAAACAAAATACCCAGGAGCAAATGACTGAGAAAATGCGGTGCTAGAAATAGGAACAACAAGTGAGAGACGAAAGGATCAGATGAAAACATAACAATGTCTGCTGAGGAGGTAGAGATGGGAGTGGGGAGAGGGCTGTTAAGCATGACCTGGAGATGTGTCTCAAAGGTAACTGACAAGCTTGAGGAGGCCCCAAGATAACACTGCCTCTGTTTCTGCACTGACTCTCCAAATACACAAAGCTACCAGTTTAAAGGTGGGCGAGGTAACTAGAGAGGCAGGACTCTGGCTTCTCAAACCCAAACTTTTAGCCCAATCTCCCTACCAAAAATAAGCTGTCAGCTTGAGTAGGGATAATTTCTTCAAGCGTTTTGCCTTTGTTTCTTGGTTATTGATTCTAAACCTAGAACGTCTGCTCCTGATTGAGCTTCTAATAAGAGTCCATGGCATGGTTTGTTTGTTGAGACAAGATCTCACTCTGTAGCCCTGGCTACCCTCCCTAATTCTTGGAGACCCACCTGTCTCTGCCTCTCAGTACTGGGATTAAAGAAATACACCACCATGCCCGGCTCAGTACTTCGTTTTAAATGATATGGGTTCCATCTTTCTAGTCAACAGTGTGGACGAATTGCAAAGAAACCAAAGCCCAAAGTATCCTTCACACACCAGGAGCATGTATTTCTGAATCTGATCCCTGAAATGACACTTCTGAAGTCAAGCCAGTGTTTACGAATCGGAACAGTTGCAGCGTAAAACTGTAACAAAGGAGGTAAAGACCTTTGTAAAAGTATCTCAAGAAATTGCTTTCCGAGGCTCAGATTTCTTAAGTGAAACCAACCACCTCAAAACAAGCGGGGTCCCGCAGGACTGCTTCACACAGGATGTAAGGGTAAGAAAAGACGCCTGCTGTCAGGCTGCTAGCAAGGTGCAGTGTCCCAAAGACGGTGTGAGACCTAAAGGAACGCCTAGGAAAGCACGCGGGCAGGGGAAGGAGGGAGGGAGGAGGATGTCCTCTGGGGAAGAGAAGAAAAAGGACTTGGTCAACAGCGCCCAGAAGTCTCCTGAGCAC
>CABHPQ010160016.1:0-16996 GCA_902168405.1 Peromyscus aztecus
GCCAACCAGCTTCCTGCAAAATGCCCCCTTTAAACAGCAAAACTGGGGGAGGGGGGCAGAGAGGAAGGAAAAATAATTACTTCTCAGCCCCTAACCTTTCCGGCAAGTGACTCGGTAATAAATAACCAATGCGTCCCTCCAGTGCGATCCATCAGCGGGAACCCCTAATTACTCTGGACTCGCAAGCAGCCGCGTCCAGGCAGCTTCAGATAAATAAAAGATTAACATGGCCGGAACACAGACCCAGGTGTCAGGGCCCCCTGACCCACCTCTAGAGAGGTTGGTCTGACATGGGAGCACAGAGCCCTGGGTGGGGGTGGGGGGGGACGAACCATGGTCCAAGAAGCACACTAAAGCCATCATCACTGACTCCCACCCAAGGATGTGTCATGGTGTCTTGGTGATGCCCCTGCCCCTGCAAGACCCCATTTTTATCATGGGCAGTGTGGCCTCTGGCTCAGAGACCCAGGCCCAGCATGAGCAGAGTGCTGGCTACAGCATCTGCCCCTTCCCACAAGCTCCCGTCCCCACCACAGCCTCAGAGTGACCTTCCTGACTTAGCCTGGGAGTTCACATGGAGACCTGCTGTCGTGACTGTTCCTTTTCGTGGTCTGACAACCTTGCTGCCCAGCTGGATCTTTAGTACTCCACTAAGTCTTGTGGGACCCTGCTGAGCAGCCTAGCTGCCCCCAGGACCAGGTCAGCCCTAGAGGTGATAGGAGTAGGCAGGACCTTCTCTAATGGTCACCAGATGGTACATGAGGAGGCTGGGGATAAACATTTGCCCATCCCTCCCATCCTTCCAGCTCTGTTCAGAGTATGCCAATAATTCTTTCATTTTAGGGGAGGATGGAACTAAGAGCTTCACACATGCTACGCAGGGGCTCTACCACTGAGCCACACCCCAGCCCCTCATTGAGGGATTCTAGGCAGGTGCTCTACCACTGAGCCACACCCCAGCCCCTCATTGAGGGATTCTAGGCAGGTGCTCTACCTGTGAGCTGTATCTCTAGCCTTCTTTTTACTTTTTTATTTCAAGACAGAATCTGACTAAGTTGCTCAGGACAGCCTTGAACTTACTCTGTAGACCAGGCTAGCCTTGAACTTGTAATCCTCTTGCCTTAGCCTCAGAAGTAGCCAGGGGTGACAGGCCTGTACCAACAGGCTAAGCTTTATCAACAGTTCCACACCTGGCCTGTCAGCTCCACAGTCTAGCACCTCTCAGTCTTGGCTCTGAGAGTCCCACCCTGAGCTGATGGGCTGGTGGAATTCCCATGAATGAGCAGGGTCCAAACAAGGAAGTAATCTGGGCTGAGGGTGATTCCAGAGGTGACCTTTCCCCGCCCATACACTTCCCTTCCTGGCCTTGTACGATGGGAGCAGACAGGGTACAAGCAGCCAACAGGCTTAACAGAAGCCTGGGCCAGCGTGGACAGCTTCCTGGGTGGGGTGGGATGGAGAGTGGCAGGGTGGGGCCCCTGCCAGACCCTCCACAGGAGAATTAATTAAAGGCCTCTCACTCTGCTGCTGCTGCTGAGCGATTTCTGCTGACCACACCAGGCTGATTAATATTGCATTAGCCTTTAGGAGGAAGGCATGCACTTATTAACCTGCTGTGCCAATCTGTCAGCACCCGGCTCCGACACACAGCATTCCCAGAGCGCAGAGCAGCGACTGGTATGGCTCTGTCCCTTAGGGGCTTGGAGGATGCATCAGCTGCCCTTCTGCTGAAACCTGGCCCCACGTGTCTCCCCCAGGCCTTGGGACTTCCAGGGGCAATAGTGATGTGTTCCCCATCCCAGGATGCAGCTGAGGCCTCTGGAGTGAGCTTTAGACCATTCATCTATCCTGAGCATCCATCTAAGCTGAGGGCTAGAGCTTTGCGCTTCAATGTCGTCTGAGCCATACATGGTTGACTTGTACCCGGGCCTTTCAGCTGCTCATAGCCCATGCCTATGCTGACTTGGGGTCGGTGGAGGGGAGTGAATGGGGATAGCTCCATGCCGAGGCTCTAGAACACCTCAAGATATGACCAAATTGGAGTGCTGTTGACCTGTGCAGCATGGTGTAGAACAGGCTAAGTGTGTAACCTAGACAAGCTGACCTGGAAGCCTGAGATGCAGAATCCAGACCCCAGGCATGGACAGTCCTGACCCTCACCACCAGCTGGTGTTGCCTGTGGGGCTCTGTCAGTGTTTTACAGGAAATCCAGCAGCATGTTTTGTGTGAGACTGCCTGTTGTTTGTTTGTTTGTTTGTTTTCAATTCCATGTTTACACAGGTTGTATGTGGAATGAGCAACTTCATCCATAGCATGCCATCAGCAAACTCTGGTGGGATGGGTCCTCAAGAGGGGGTAGTGACGGAGGATGGGGCCGCTGAAGGGGAAGGCAGGGCCTCTGTTATACACGCACAGAGCCCTCCAGAAGATCTCAGCCACAGAACCCAAGCACACTCCCCACAGCTTCCAAGAGACCACAGTACCTTTGCACACACCGCCGCCGCAGTTCCTGAAGTCAGTGGTTGTGTGAGAGGTCTCTTGTCAGAGTCTCCACTTGCAGAGCTGTGAGGGTGGAGGAGAGACCCTGGCACTCTGCCAGCTGTGCAGAGTAGGGGGGTAGATGGTGGGCACTAACATTCCCTACAGTGGTGATGATCAGGCCAATGGGGAACCTATGAAGGTGTTCTGCTGGTGCCTCAGTGGACCCACGACTCCTTAGGAGGCCAGAGCTGGGCACACCGGACAGTTGGCAGGCAGTCGATGGAACTTTTACCTAAGGTGAAAAACGAAGACTTTCCAGAGCCTTATCATGGGGGTGGGGTGTGGCTGGGTAATTATAAATGGGCTGAATTGAAATCTACCCTTCTTTGTGTGCTTGTGTATATGTGTGTGTGCTTGTGTGTGTGCAGGTGCTTGTGTGCAGGTGCCTGTGTGTATGTGTGTGTATGCATGCATGCGTGTGTGTGTGTGTGTGTGTGTGTGTGTGTGTGTGTGTGTGTGTGTTTATGAGTGCTGTGGCCAAAGGTCAGCCTTGGGTGTTCTGTCTCAGGTACCTTCCACCTTATTTGTGAGACGGGTTCTTACTGCCCTAGAGTGGATCAATTCAACTAGGCTGGCTGACCAGCAAGCCCCAGAGATCCACCCATCTCCACATCCCCAGAGCTGAGATTCCAAGAGAGTGCCATCACGCCTGGGTTTTTTTGTTTTGTTTTGTTTTGTTTGTTTGTTTGTTTTTTCAAGACAGGGTTTCTCTGTGTAGCTTTGCGCCTTTCCTGGAACTCACTTGGTAGACCAGGCTGGCCTCGAACTCACAAAGGTCCGCCTGCCTCTGCCTCCCGAGTGCTGGGATTAAAGGCGTGCGCCACCACCGCACGGCAACGCCTGGGTTTTTTAAGCGTGTTTTTGCAATGGAAGTCAGACCTTCATAGTTGTATGGCAAATGCTACTGAGTGATCTGTCTGCCCAGCCCAGATCTGCTCTCTTTAGAAGCTTCTAGGCAGGTGGTCTCAGCTGCAAAGGGAACAGAAGAGGGAGGGGCTTGCTTACGGCAGTCCTGTTTCTCTAGCTACACAGTAAGGAGTAACGGGAGTTGACCTAGAGCGTCCTTGGGAGCCTTGCATGGAGAGTTTGCATGTGAAGAAGCCCTGTCCCAGCAGTCTTGCCAGAGCTGGAACCCTTGGTGCTGGTCTGACCCTGGTGGGGTGGGGAGTCCTGGATCCCGCACGTGTGTCGTCTGTGAGAGAGTAGACTGGTCCCAGCCAGGTGGCAAGGCCCACACCTTGCGGTCAGGCCAGGAACTGGGCCTGTAGGACACGTCAGCCCAACTGGGTCTTACTTCTGGAGAAAGTGGCAGCGGGCAGGACTTTGCAGGTTCCTTGGCTAGAGAGAGAACCGCCTGGAGGAGGCAGCATCGGCACAAGGGCCGGGCAGTGAGAAAGGTCGGTGGTCCAGAGAGGACCAGCTGTGGGGAGGGAGGAGGGAGGAGGGTGCCGCTCTCGGTGCTAGGTTTGGGGTCAGCCTTAGGGAGGGATGGTGGGTAGGGACTCCAGGGCTTTCTTCTGGGTACCTCATGCAAGGCTTCAGGTCTGTCTTCACCTTTTCTCCTAACTGGGCAGCCTCAAACAGCCCCCCCCCCAGGAAAGGCTGGAGGGTCCAGAGTATACGGGCTGCAGTGTTGGAAGGGACACCATAGGAGCTCATGACCGGGGACCCTCGGGGTGAAGGTCTCAGGGGCCCCGTCACCCCTGCCTGCACAGCTGGGGTCCTGGTGCAAGCAGGACTGAAGAGAGGCCTGAGCCCAGAGTGGGAAGCTGCGCCTGGGGTCAGGAGGGCATGCTGTGGAGACGCAGTGGTTGAGAAAGGACTGGAGGAGAGGGGTCGGTGGGAGTGACAGCGAGGGAAGAGAAGAGGGGAGAGGAAGAGAAAGGAGAAAGAGAGGGCCGCAGTGAGGCCATGGTGGCGCACGAGTTTAATCCCAGCACTTGGGAGGCAGAGGCAGGTGGATCTTTGTGAGTTCGAGATCAGCCTGGGCTACAGAGTGAGTTCCAGGACAGCCAGGGCTGTTACACAGAGAAACTGTCTCAGGAAGGAAGGAAGGAAGGAAGGAAGGAAGGAAGGAAGGAAGGAAGGAAGGAAGGAGAGGGGATGGAGTGAGAAAGACAGAGGAGAGGAAGAGAAAGAGAGAAAGGGGAGATAGAAGATAGACAAAAAAGAGAAGGAGGAGGGAGAGAAGAGGAAGGTGGAGAAGGGGGGTCTCCTTGTACTGTTCTCCCTCCCACACACACACACACAACTCCTAACCAGGTCATCTGTGAATCCAGCTCTCAGGCTGGGGTAAGGGGCAGAGAGAACCTGCTGGAAGCCCAGGCCCAGGACTCCCCTGGGTCCCCTGCACGGCAAGGTTAAACTGCTTATACCCTGGCCCTGTCTGCATGTGCCCATGACCCCAGCTTGGGGCCCCAATTGTCCTCACTTCCCCCTGCAAACGGCCCAGCCTTCTGCGGGCCACTGGCAGGGTGGCAGCCCTAGCTGCCTATGGGCTACTCCTGGCTTGGCCTTAAATGAGTCATCTAAGCCTGTCTTATTTTCTCCATCTGTCAAAGTGGCTCTGTGGACTTTGAACTCCCAGCCATACCTGGTACCTCAGCAGTACCCTCACCCCAAACCTGGTACAGGTTCTGAGCTCCTTCCCAGCCTCCCCTCCAATGGTCCCCCACCCCTAGGCACAGAAGGGGGTCTTTGGATCCCAGAACCATCCCTCAGCCCACTCCGGTCCGTTCCGGCAGCTGCCCAGCTCAGATCATAAACTCCAACTTTGATCTGGCTTTATTCCCCTGACAGGAAGAGGCAGGGGCTCCTCCCAGGCCCGGTGTGGACCCAGCTCAGGGCAGCTGGCTCACCCCACTGCTCCCCACAGACACCCACATTCTGGGTCAAAATGTCCAGATGCCCAAGATAGGACCTAACCCTCAGCCCAAGGGTGGAGCTCTGAGGGAGGTTGGGACCAGCCTAGGAGAAAGACCCTCCTGGGGAGAGGACAATGCCAGACACTCCTGACCCTAGTCTCAAGGCCTGGGCTGAGCACAGATGCAGGAGGATCCTGAACAATGATGGCCCCAATCTGTCGCTCCAGTGTGGCTGGAACTCCACCAAGGCTCCATCTGTGGGCCCTCGGGTGGATGCCAGGGGATGGACTCCCACCAGGTAGTTTTATCACCCACCTCACAATCCCCACTGCCCCTGTGAGGTCTGTCCCACCTCTGACTGGGAATGGTGACCCTTCAGCCTTTGTTTGGATGTGAACTGTCCCTTACAGGCTCCTGTTGAACCCTGGATGCCCAGCTGGTAGTGCTGTTTTGGATGTTGCAGAGCCTTCAGGAGGTGGAGCCTGGTGAGAGGAAATGGGTCACCAGGGGCAGGCCTTTGAGAGTTATAGCCCCATCCCCGGTTCCTGCTAGTCTCTGCTTGCTGGTCCACCATGGTGTGGAGACACTTAGCCAGACTCTCACTACCGTGAGCTGGGCCACTCTGTCATGCCTTCCCTGCCGTGGTGGACTGAAAACCCCAGGAACCGTGAGTCAAAATGCATTGGTATGACGAGGTTATAGGTGCACAGGTGCACGTGTGTGTGTGTGTGTGTGTGTGTGTGTGTGTGTGTGTGTGTGTTCATGCACTTGCCCATGTACCAGGATATGCATATGGAGGTCGGAGAATGACTTTTAGGAGTTGCTTTGGCTCAGGTTCTCAGAGGGTTTCTATCCATGGGAGGAGGGCATGGCAGGGTTGCTTGATGCAGTGCGAGACTGGACAGGCTGACCCCATTACGGTGGGTGGAGACGTAGGGAGTGGCAGGAGAGTGTGTCTGGGGTCTCAAGGCAGGCAGCGGCAGCCTCCCTCCTCTCCTGCATAGCCATGTAGTTCAGGAGGGGGTCACGTGCCCCTGTGACCAGGACAAGAGCACTAGATGGAAGAAGACAGGCAGGGAAGAGGCAGGTGTGTTACCGTAGTGGCCCGAGAGGCCCAGGAGCCTGTGTGTAGCTCCTCAACCTAGAGAGCAGGAGTCACAGGGCTCTGGAGGTATCAAGGCATTAAGGTATTAAAGGAGGTGTCAAGATTGCATTGGGAGCCAGGCTTGGTAGTGCACGCCTTTAATCCCAGCACTGCAGAGGCAGAGGCGGGCAGATCTCTGTGAGTTCGAGGGCAGCCTGGTCCACCTAGGGAATTCCAGGCTAGTTGCAACTACATAGAAAGACCTTGTCTCAGAGAGAGAGAGAGAGAGAGAGAGAGAGAAAGAAGGAAGGAAGGAAGGAAGGAAGGAAGGAAGGAAGGAAGGAAGGAAGGAAGGAAGGAAGGAAGAGAGGCAGACTGCATTGGACACATTTCAGTTTCCCTGATAGACTGCCTGATGGAACAGCTTGAAGGAGGGAAGATTTATTTGGGGAGCAGGCCAGGGAGATGGCTCAGTCAGTAAATGTTTGTCACACAAGCGTGAGGACTGAAGTTTGGATCCCCAGTACCCTTGTAGAAAGCCAAGGGTGTCAGCATATGCTCACATCCCAACACTGGGGAGGCAGAGACAGGAGGACTTCGAGTTTGCTAGCCAGCTAATCTGGACACATTGGTAAGTCCCAGATTCAGTGAGAAACCCTGCTTTAATTAAAAAAAAAATAAGGTGGTCAGGGAGATGGCTTCATTGGCAAAGGCCACACAAGCCTGTTGATCTGGTTTGCCCCTCAGAACCCACGGAAGGAGAGAACAGGGGCACGTGACCCCCTCCTGAACTACATGGCTATGCAGGAGAGGAGGGAGGCTGCCGCTGCCTGCCTTGAGACCCCAGACACACTCTCCTGCCACTCCCTACGTCTCCATCCACCGTAATGGGAACATCCTGTCCAGTCTCGCACACATCCAGCAGCCCTGCCATGCCCTCCCCCCATGGATAGAAACCCTCTGAGAACTTGAGCCAAACGCACCCTTCCTCCCTGCTGACTTCATCCCTGCACCCCACCATGTGACCCTGGGCAGCCTTGTCACTTTTCTGATATCCAGACTCCGTATGGGAACCTGGGGGCATTCTCAGAGGAGGGGGATGAAGCCCCCAGCAGGAGGCCACCAGCCTGGACTGGAACCTTTCCCCACACATCCTTGCTCAGTTGTGGGGTCCACAGTTCATGGGCACCAAGTGGAGTGATCCCTGAAATAACGAGGTCTCGGGACTTCGGGGGTTCACTCATCATAACAGAAGCTGGGATGACACAGGGTAGGAGACACTGGCTGCCGGAGTGTTCTTTTTGTTTTTGATAAGGTCTTGCTATATAGCCCAAGCCTGCCTAGGACTCATGATCCTCCTGCCTCAGCCTCCCCGGGTATTGGTAAAATTACTAAGGCCACTCCACGTAGTTAAAAGCAAGATTTATTTAGTGGGTAACTTACAAATGAAGGGATAGGTAGGTGGTGGGTTCTGGAAAAGACGCAGCACAGTCCAGCGGTGTTCTCTGGAGAACTCCCCTTGCTCTACCTCTGGCGTCCAGGGTCAGGAAACAAGAGAGCGGCCGCGTCCAGATCTCAGGTCTTCAGGCCCTCCCTTGGCCCCGCCTTGTAGGCGTGATAGTTACCAAAGCCTCAATGGGGGTTGGAACTTCCAGACCAAGGCTGGAATGGCTACCCACTACACCCGGGCCAAGGATGAAAGCCTGTATCACCATACCTGATTCTCGGGGCATTTGGAGTCCCCCCCAGCTATGACGTAGGTGAGTAAGGCTGGAGCGCCATGCAGGCTCAGAGAACAGAGGTGAGGAAGAGCCTGGTGCAGGGAAGGCAGGAAGGAGCTGGGCTGGGGGTTTGAGCAGGGAGTATAGGTATGTGTGCCCTGGCTGGGAGGTTGCACAAGCCAAACAGCATATGGAAGACCTCCAAGGGTAGCCTAAGGAGCTGGCTTCAATCTCCAGCCTGCATGCTGTGTGACTGTAAGAAAAGCTCTGTGCTCTCTGGGCTCTTGCTACACCTGAGGCTGTGAGCTCTGCAAAACAGGGCTTTGACCCACATTCCCTGCAGACTTCTGCCCCCTAGATTTCCTGGCTCCCCTCCTCCCAGTCCCCCACAGCTCCAGCTCCGTCTGAAATCGACACACTTCCTTCCGAGACACGATGCGTGTTTTCTCCGTCGGGCTTACAAATAACTTCAAATCTTACTGTTTTCTTTCCCTAATGAATTCTCTGAAAGCTATTACAGGCTCTGCAGTAATGAAGGAGGGTGGAAGCCGGCCGCAGCTCTGCTGGGCTGCATTAGCGCTGGGCCCGCCGCCGCCCTGTGAGTGTGATGGCTGAGAATCCATTTTATTGACAGTATCCACCTGGGCGACGCCTGCGTCAGGACTTCGTGCTAAACTGGGTTTGAAAGGCGTTCCTGACCTTCATTACCTCTCTAATTGTGCTTAAGAATCCAGATTATTTCAGAAACAAAGTGAGTGCCCCGGGGAAGGACATTACATACCTGGTCATTGATGGCTCCTGGATCTCTGGAGTTGGCCTGGGTCCAGAGGGTGACCGCTCTGTCCCACACTCTGAGCCTCAAGATGATTCATTTGGAGCTGATGAGTCCCTCCGGATCTGGTGTGGGGGGACAGAGCAGGACATACATGTGTCCAGATTGCCATTTTCGTCTATGAGAAAGTTGAGGTCCCGAGGTCGGGTAGACGGTTTGCTGTGCAAATATGAGGACTTAAGTTCAAGACTCCCCGACCTGGGTAAAAAGCCAGGTGTGGTCTCTGGTGTAACTTCAGTACTTTGAGGGGTGGAGACAAGGAGGATCACTGGGGCTTGCTGGCTGCCAGCTCAGCTCCAGGTTCAGCGAGAGACTTTGTCTCAAGGGAACAAGATGGAGGACATTCGTAAGACACTTGACGGCGTCCTCCATCCTCTTTCTGAATGCACCCGCACACATATACCACATACACACTGCACATATATGTCACACATAGCCCATGCAAACGCATCTCTGCCGTAATACAAATATACCACAACCACACACATATATGCATATATGCACACACACACAGAGAGAGAGAGAGACAGAGAGAGAGAGAGAGAGAGAGAGAGAGAGAGAGAGAGAGAGAAGAGAGAGAGAGAAAGCGAGAAAGCCTGAGGCACAGAGTCTCACAAAAGCTCAGTTAGCAAGACTCAAGGTGAGTGTTGGGGGGCCCAGGTAGCCATTGTATCATCCACGGAAGCCCCCATGAGCAGCAGAGCAAAGGTTTGTGTGGTCTGCAGCCCCCTGGCCTCTCTTAAACGTGAAATGGGTGGAGGGTCCTCTGTCCTACTCTCCTGGGTACAGGTGACAGAGGCTGAGCACTGTTTCTAGGCCATGCAGCAAGGGAACACTCCCAACCCAAGGCCCTCAGGAAGCCATACCTTCACCACACACTCTTGACTCTGACAACCTGCAGGTTCTGGGAGTGTCTGTCATAGTGGGGGACAGTCATTATGGAGGGAAATCAACCCAGTACTTGCCTAGGATTAGTGAGGCTCCTGGCACTGACCAAACTGGTCTGGATCCTGGCTGCTCCCTGATTTGTTTGGACAAGTCCTTTCCCCTTTCTGGGCCTCAGTTTCTCCACCTCAACTGTGTGCTGTGGGATGTTCTGTATGGCAAATGTGTTGCTAATAAAACACTGTTGGCCTGTGGCTAGGCAGGAAGTGTAGGCGGGACTAACAGAGAGAATAAAAAGAACAGGAAGGCAGAGGGAGGCTCTGCCAGCTGCCGCCAGGACAAGCAGCATGTAAAGATGCCGGTAAGCCACGAGCCACGTGGCAAGGTATAGATTTATAGAAATGGATTGATTTAAGATATAAGGACAGTTAGCAAGAAGCCTGCCATGGCCATACAGTTTGTAAGCAACATAAGTCTCTGTGTTTACTTGGTTGGGTCTGAGCGGCTGTGGGACTGGCAGGTAAAAGAGATTTATCCTGACTGTGGGCCAGGCAGGAAAACTTAAGCAACAACTGTGCATTCTTGATACTGAGCTAGCAGGCCTGCTGGAAGACCAGACCTTCAGGACATTGTTGGTGTCTGTGCCTAGCACTGGAGACTCATGGTGGCCATTCCTGATACTATGAATCCCTCCCACCCTGCACACCCTAGGTAGAGGTGACAGTGAAGTGCCCAACATCACTGTCAGTGAAGCCAGTAGGGTATCCAAAAGTCTACACAAGATGTCCCCTGACCCCCAAAAGCTTCTCATCCATTTCTATGTCATCCCTGAAGAAGTGTCCCTTCAGACCCTCAGCTCATTTAAAACATTGGGTCAAGTGTTTGTTTGGTTTTGAGACAGGGGCTCAGATGCCCAGCTTGGCCTCAAATTCCCTGTGTAGCTGAAGATGACCCTGAACTTCTGATCCATCTTCCTCCACCTCCTGAGTGCTGGGATTACAGGTGTGTACCACCATGCCTGGTTTATGAGATGCTGGGGATCAAATCCAGGGTCTGGGGCATACGAGACGAGGACTCTACAAACTGAGCCAAATCTCCAGCCCTGGTATCACAGTTCCAATGCCTTGTAGGCTTGTTTCTTCCCAGGTACAATGGGACTTACCGAGCCAGCAGAGTGGGGCCCCACAGAAGCAGGCCGCTATCGGCTCTGCAACGCACCCAATTCAGAGTAAGCCCTCCCTCAAATAAACTCCCTCTGTACATCCCAGAGGGAGGGAGGGTTTCCAGGGGATCCCCAAGTTTGCCCTTGACCCATAATGCTCTTCTCATATTAATTATCCTCCATCATCATCATCATCATCATCATCATCATCATCATTTGTAGTGCTGATGAGCCACACCCCAGCCCCTCACTGGAGGATTCTAGGCAGGGGCTCTACCACTGAGCCACACCCCAGCCCCTCACTGGGGGACTCTAGGCAGGTGCTCTACCACTGAGCCACACCCCAGCCCCTCACTGGGGGATTCTAGGCAGGGGCTCCACCACTGAGCCACCTCATCAGGACTCTTTATTTTTTATTTTGAGACAGGACCTCATTAAATTTCCCAGGATTGCCTTGAACTTGTGATCCTCCTGCCTTGGCCTCTAGAGTAGCCAAGATGACTTCTATACCACCAGGCCAGGCTCCAGGCTGTATTTAAAATCATTCCACCCCATCCCTTCCTCCAATGGCTAACTAAATGGAGAGTCCTGTGCTACACACACACACACACACACACACACACACACACACACACACACACACATACACACACACCTCTGGGTTCTGGGCTTTAGCCACCACCCAGGGTCCAGGATAGTACGCCCCCCCCCCCAACCCTGCCAAGTTATTTATTTTCCTTCATAACCAGTTATGAGGGTCCTTGGGTGGCTTGGAGGGGACAGAAGGCGAGCTGGGAGAGCACCCACTGGATGTGATTTTATTAATTTAAGGTCAGGCCTACCTAAGGCAAGTTAAGAAGTGACCCCGCCCCCTCAGGCTGCACCAACCCCTCACCTCTCCCTCCTGCCCCAGGTGGAGGTGGCCAGCCTGGTTTAATTAAATCCTCCACCATACCTTGGAGGACAGGTGGCAGCCTCGGGCAGGAAAGCTCTCAGCAGCTCGACACAGGGACATTCCCAGCGTCCACCCTGCTACACTCCCTGCCTGCCTGGCTCTGAACAGAAGCGTGGATTTCCTTCTCTTCTTCCTCCTCTTCCTCTCCCTCCTCCTCCTCTTCCTTCTCTCCCTCTTCCTTTTCCTCCTCCTCTCCTTCCTCCTCTTCATCTCCCTCCTCCTCTTCCTCTTCTCTTGTTCCATTCTTCCTCCTCTGTCCCCTCCTTTATTTATTTATTTATTTATTTTTATTTATTTTTTTTGGTTTTTCGAGACAGGGTTTCTCTGTGTAGCTTTGCGCCTTTCCTGGAGCTCACTTGGTAGCCCAGGCTGGCCTCGAACTCACATAGATCCGCCTGCCTCTGCCTCCCGAGTGCTGGGATTAAAGGCGTGTGCCACCAACGCCCGGCCCCCCTCCTTTATTTTTATTGTGTTTTGTTTAGTGTGTGTGTTGGGTGTGTGTGTGCGTGTTGGGGGGTGTGTGTACAAGTGCTTGTGGAGGTCAGAGGTCACTCAGGTGTCATTCTTCAGAAGTTGTTTGTCTTAGTTCTGAGACAGGGCCACTCACTGGCCTGGAGCTCACTGACTTGGCTAGGCTGACTGACCGGCAAGCCCCAGACCTTGGGTTCCACCTTGTCCACTCTCTCCAACCCCCACCGCTGGAACTACAAGTGTGGTCTTCCACCTGTGGCCTTTTGGGTTTGTTTTTTTTTTTTTTAACTTGGGTTCTGGAGATTGAACCCAGGTTCTCAGACTTGAACAACAAGTGCTTTACCAACGGAACTGTCTCCTCAGCCTTTGTTTTATTTGAGAGGCAGGATGGCATGTAGCCCAGGCTAGCCTTGGGCTCCTGCTATTCCTGCTGTGGTTACAGGTGTAACCGCCAAACCTTACTTTGGATTTTTTTTAAAATCAATGTTTCTGGGAGTGGGGAGACAGTTAAGTGGATAAAGATTTGCTAGGCAAGTGTGAGGACCAGAATGATCCCCAGCACCCAGGTAAATGGCAGGTAGCAATGGCAGCTCACCTGTATGGTGAAAACTCAGAAGGCAGAGACAGGATCTCCAGAGAAAGCTGGTTTCTAGACTAGCAAAATGGACAGGCTCTGAGTTCATTTGAGAGCTGGAGCTCAATTCACCTGCCTCGGTGAATAAGATGGAGAGTAGCCGAGGAAGAGCCTGTGAGCCCACAGACATGAACATGCATCCGCACATACACACACTCAGACACATTCAAAACATCATTTTCTGTTTAACCATTCAAAACAGATCCATTTTATTTAAATTGAGGGTTATTCAATTGCATGAAGTACAGTTTATATGGGATATAGTTTATATAGACAGTGACATTCACCCTCCCAGGACACCACCATAGCCAAGAAGGGGATGGCTTGTGGAGTCACACGCTGTGGCTCAAAGCCACAGTTACCAAGCGTGTGTGCTGTGACTTGTCTGACTAGGGGAAAGCTGAGCATGAGAAGGATGTGTGGCGTTTCCAAGACTTGGGCCTTGAGCTCTCTACCAGACCTCGAAATACTCCTGCCTCATCCCTGAGTCGCGGACACAGGCAAGGATGTGAGGAAGTGGTGAACCGGTACCTACAGTAAACCAGCCAGACGGCCGAAAGTGCCTGGGTCTGCTTACGTGAAATTACACAAGCGATGTGAAAACTTTCATTTCAGAGGACAAGAAGAGACACCAAGAACTAAGGGGACCAAAGAGATATGTGGTTGGGGACCCTGTGAAGGATCAGGGGACACGCTGTGACAGCCCTGGGGCAAGTGGCAGCGTTTGAGCGTGAGCCATGGGTTACATACAGGGTGGCCCTGGAGCTGGGGAGAGGCTCAGTGGGCGGAGTGATTGTCTTGTGTCCTCGTTCGCTCTCTCTTGCTGTGATAAACACCGTGACTGGAAGCAATTCGGACAGGGACAGGGTTTATTTTGTGTATAGGTTACACTCCATCACGGAGGGAAGCCAGAGCAAGAACTCAGGGAAGAAACACCCGGAGATGGGAACCGATGCAGAGGCCAAGAGGAAACGATGCTTACTGGCTTGCTCCTCATGGCTTGTTCACCTGCTTTGTTATAGAACCCAGGACCAGCAGCCCAGGGACGGCACCACCCAGAGTGGGCTGGGCCCTCCCACGTTAATCATTAATCAAGAAAGTGCCCAGGACCCATGGGGATGGTTCAGCCAGCAAAGAGCATGAGGACCTGAGTTCGAGTCCCACTACCCATGTTTTTGTTTTGTTTTTAAAAAGTCGAACACAGCTGTGAGCCCCTATAGTCTCCAGCCCTGGGGAGGTGGAAATATGAGGATCCCTACAGCCTGCTAGCCAGCCAGTCTAGCCAAATCGGCAAGCTCCACGTTCAGGAAGAGACTGCCTCAAAATATGAGGAGCCACTTTCCTAAACCAGTATTATTGCCTAACTGCATTCTAAATACTTATCCTCATATCCACAGATACTTGTAGCTCTCACCCCTCATCAAAGATGCTTCTTGCCCCTCATGGTGGGTGGTACATGCCCTTAATTCCTGGACTTGGCAGGCACGGGCATGTGAATGTCTGTGAGTTCCAGGCCAGCCTGATATACATGGTGAGTTCCAAGATAGCCAGGGCTATGTAGAGAGACCCTGGCTAAAAAAGCCAAAAAATGAAGAAGAAAAAGAAGGAGGAGGAGGAGGAGGAGGGGGGGGAGGAGGGGGAGGAGAGGGGAAAGAGAGAGAGAGAGAGAGAGAGGGAGGGAAGGAAGGAAGGAAGGAAGGAAGGAAGGAAGGAAGGAAGGGCGAGCCCTATAGACTTGCCTATAGTCCAAATGGAGGCATTTTCTCAGTTGAAGATCCCTCTTCCTTGATGACTGTAGCCTGTGTCAAGTTAACAAACAAACTAACCAGCACGTCATGTGCACATGAGGACATGAGTTCAGATAGCGTGTCCCTGGAACCCCTGAGCTCCTGTGGCAGACGTGAGTTGGTGACAGAGGACTCTCAGGAAGCTAGGACAACAGCTAGCAGCCCGGTGTACGTTTCAAACAAAGGTAAGATGAGCCCCGACAGCTGGTGCTCCACGGGTACTGTGGCATGCGCACCTCACAAGCACACTTCCACAGAGGTGCAGACGGATGGAAAGAGGAAGAGGTGCGGGGTCTCAGACCACCCCAGCTCTCTGTACCACAATCAGCTTCCTTCCTTCCTTCCTTTCTTTTTATTTTATTATTATTATTATTATTATTATTATTATTATTATTATTATTATTGTTTGTGTTTTTGTGACATTTTTTGGTTTTTAGAGACAGGGTTTCTCTGTGTAGCTTTGCGCCTCTCCTGGAACTCACTTGGTAGCCCAGGCTGGCCTCGAACTCACAGAGATCCGCCTGGCTCTACCTCCCGAGTGCTGGGATTAAAGGCGAGCACCACCAATGCCCGGCAGTTCTGTATAGCTTTGGTGCTGTCCTGGAACTCGCTCTGTAGACCAGGCTAGCCTCGAACTCACAAAGATCTGCCTGCCTCTGCCTCTGCCTCCTGAGTGTGCCACCACTATTGGCTCATATATTGTATCATATCATATCATATCATATCATATCATATCATATCATATCATATTATATTATCATATCATATTATATTATTTTCATTGCGTGTGTGCAAGTGTATGTGATGTGTTACATATGGGCACATGCACACCACAGCACAGATGTGGAGGTCGGGGACAACCTTGTGGGATCACTCTTCTCCTTTCTCCTCTGTGTGGGTTCTCAGGATGGAACTCGGGCTGTGAGGAGCCGCCTCACCGTTTCTGGAATGGAACCCGGATATTGTGCTTTGACAAAAGAATGTCCTGGACAGGCAGGGTGGTGCATGTCCTTAATCCTAGCACCCGAGAGGCAGAGGCGGTAGGTCTCTGCGAGTTTGAGGGTAGCCTGGTCTCCATGTGGAGTTGCAGGCTAGACAGGACTACGTAGTTAGAGTAGTCTTAAAGAAAAAGGTAAAGGGTGGAGGGAGGAGAAACTGTGGTTGAGATGTAACGTATGAGAGAAGAACAAAAAATAAGTAAATAGCTAAAAAAAGAAAGAAAAAGGAAAAGAGATTGTCCTTGCTTTTGGAGAATATTTGTTGGGTTACTGGTGGTGGCCATTCTACCTGAAGCTTAATCTTAAAGGAGGTGATGGCAGTGACGATGATGGTGGTGATGATGGAGATGATGACGATGGTGGTGATGGTGATGATGATGATGGTGGTGGTGGTGATGGTGATGATGATGGTGGTGATATGGTGATGGTGATGATGGTGGTGGTGGTGATGGTGATGTGATGATGATGATGGTGGTGATGATGATGGTAGTGATGGTGATGTGATGATGATGATGATGGTGGTGGTGATGATGGTGATGTGATGATGATGGTGGTGGTGGTGGTGGTGGTGGCGGCGGCGGCGGCAGCGGCGGCAGCGGCAGCGGCGGCGGTGATGGCAGCGGCGATAAAGTATCCCAGAGAGAATTAAAACATGAATGGCAAAGCACACCCCCCGAAAATCTAGATAAGCATTAGCCATTATACCAGTTTTGTCATTTTTTTTTGTCAGTTTTTAATTTTTCAGCATTGCGGAAAGAATTTCAGAGTAGGCTGGAGAGAGACATGGTCAGAAAATCTGATCTTGCAGGCGCGAGGCTGTGAGCAGTTCCTCAGAACTCACATAAAAGAAGTCAGGCAATGGAGCACACCAGACGTCTCAAAACAAGGTTGAGACAAATGGATCCCAGGGTCTCACTGGCCAGCCAGACAAGCCTGAGCTGTGAGCTCCAGGTCAGGGAGACCCCATCTCAAAAAAGAAAAAAAAAGATGGTCCAAAGTTATCCTCTAGACTCCACATACACAAGCCCTGTAGAGACACACACCACCACCACCACCACCACC
>CABHPQ010160017.1:0-28800 GCA_902168405.1 Peromyscus aztecus
TGGGGGTCTTTCACCATCTGTGAGAATGCAGCTTCAGCATCACATGAAAATCTATGGGCAACAAAGAACACCTTTGGCAAATCCCTCCACCCCTCTGTGCCCCGCGTCTGGCTCACAATGGGCATGCGTCAGATACGTGGGACGGTAAAGAGCTTGGGTGCACGGAGAGCAAGTGACAGCCAGCAGCCGGTAAGGAAAACGGGATCAAAGTCACAACGGCTGTAAAAGGCAGGAGGTTCTAGGGTGAGCTGATGTACAGGCCAGGCTGCTGGGTTGTCACAGGCTTCTAGAATCACCATGACAGTGACTGTTCACAATGAAGACCCAAGTCAACAAGATTTTCCTTAAGAAAGTCGGAGCTGGGGCTGGAGAGGCAGTTCAGTAGGTCAAGTGCTCACTATGAAAGCATGTGGTAGCCATACAAAAGCCATATGTGGCCCCACACCCCTGTAACCCTGGCCCTGGAGGGACAGACAGAAGGATCCCTGAAGTTCACTGAAGTTCTAGCCAAAGTGATAAGTTCCAAGTTCAGTGAGGGAGCCTGCCTATAAAAAGGTAAGATGGAGGGTAATAGAGAAGATAGTTGATGGTAATCTCTGGGTTCTGCACATATATGCACAGAGGTGTGTACCCTCTATACAGGTGTACACAGCTGTGTTCACGTGCGCTCGTGCACACACACACACACACACACACACACACACACACACACACACGGCACACACAAGAGAGCAGGAGCTGGGTGTGGTAGCACATGCCTCCAGTCCCACACATGGGAGGCTGAAGCAGGAGGCTCATGAGTTCGGGTTATACTAGGCTACACAGTGAGACCCCATCTCAAACCACAAAACAAACAACCCAGAAGAAAGAGAGGGAGGAAAGAGCAATGCATTTCTCTGAAGGACTCTCATCCAAAACGGTTATTTTCGAAATGGATCTTTAGGATACACTAAAGCTCAGCTAATGAAGAATTGACATCCTCGGAAGCTGCCACTTCTCTAAAGTTGCAGGATCAATAAAGCACAGCTGTCTTTTGTCTCTCTCCCCTGCAGGCCTGCCCCAGTACAGACCTCTCTCTCTCTCTCTCTCTCTCTCTCTCCAGGACCTGCTTCACATCACCCTCCAGGACATCCAGCAAGGGGACCCCTTCTGCAGGGTCAGAAGTCACCACCAGCATCAACATGTTGATAAGAAGCTGAGGGCCCCCATGGGACAGCCAGCAAGTGTGACCCCAGCAGGGTCCCTGCTCACAAACACTTCCTCACATGCCACCCCATAGTCCAGGACCAGTGCACTGAGCTCCAGTGTGGCCCTCTTCTTGTGTGTCTCTATGACCCCTTCTCCACCATGCCGCTGGCATGTGCCAGCAACTCTTCAGCCATCCACCAGCCATGAGTAAAAGGAACCCAGGCATCCAAACTATGAACAATTTCTGCAGCCAGCCAGACCTGGAGCGTCCATCACGTGACCCGGCTTTAGCACCCCTTCTTTATCTTCTCCCAAAGGCAAGAAAACTCTCTCATATGCCAAGGTCTTTACTTGAGTAAATGAGCAAATGAATTCCAAACATAACAATTCCCAAATAGCACCATCATTTAATTGAATTTTGTCATAAGGGAAAAAAGTTAGAAAACCATGACTTGGGCTGGGGATGTAGCTCATGGGTAGAATGCTTGGTTAATGCATAAGAATTTGGCTTCTATCCCCGGCACTGCTGGAGAGAGAGAAAGAGACAGAGACAGACAGACAGACAGACAGACAGACAGAGACAGAGACACAGAGATGTCAGGGGAAGGGAGGGAGGGAGGCAGACAGCCAGACAGAGACAGAGACACACAGAGGAGCCATAGTCTAACAAAAATATACTGAAAGGACAAGAGTGATTACTTTGGGAAGTTATGATTAATCTACAAAGTTCTGAGGCAAGACCACTAAATCACAGCAGGCTTCATCAGCGCACACTTCCTCTATACCCGATTCTATGACTTCACACATCCCCGACAGAGAACAAGCGAAAGTGACTTTCTTTTCATATCATTCCAACATGACTTTGTGACCTCACCACCTGGGGCCATGAGGCTGGAGGAGCTCGCAGAGAACGGCCACAGAGTCTACTGTGGGGTTTCTGTACTATGCTATCCTAGTCACGGTTCCCATAACTCAACCAGGGGGTGACAGACGGGGTGAGCCCACATCAGCCCACAGACAGCCCCACACATTTGGAAACAGGCATATCCACATCCAGCCATGCATACGGAGCAGAGCTTTCACCTGCCCGGTTCTCTTGGGTGGGGTGCCATCTACATGGGCCTGCCATACAGAGTCGATGCCCGAAGATCCAGTAAGATGTTGTGTTTATATGTAAGATCTCCTTTGTTAACACTGTTAACATCCTCAATATTTGAAAAGCACCAGTTAGATGAAATACATATCTTCTTATTTTTAATTTTTAATTTTTTTGGAGATCCTAGGAATTGAACCTAGGTCCTCAAGCAAGTGCTCTTTCACTAAACTATACCCATAGCTGGTTTCACTTGTTATTTCGAGATAGAATCTTGCTAAAGTTGCCCAGGCTAGCCTTGAACTCACTCCATATCCCAGGTTAGGACTTGAACCTGCTATCTTCCCTTCTCAGCCTTCTGAGCAGCCGGGGTTGCAGGCCTGTACTGCCAGGGTTAACTAAACTAAATCCCCTTGAGGGGACAGTACTGCCTGTGGCATCCAAGGACCCCTTGAACCTCTCCAGCTGATGGAAAAACCAATGAAAGTCGCCACCTCTGTGTTCACTGATCCTCTCCCAAGACTCACTATGTCCCCAGATCCCGACCTCAGGGACATCTGCAGGGCTCAACGGCCACAAGCAGACTCAGCTGACTGCCAGGCCCAGGTGCTGGCAGCTGAGCTTGGGGCTGTCTCCCTTTCCCTGGCCATGGGCCAGCTGGCTCCTGAGGCTCCTCAGTGTGTCAGCCATTCAGGGGCAGATCTGGCTCCTCGGTGGAGAGCCTGACTCTAGAGATAGCACACCCATCGACTGCTGGTCCACAAAGTAATTTTGGCCTGGTGTTGGCTAACCCATCTCACCTTGGACAGCTTAGAGCCAAAAAAAGCAACCACCAGGTGCCATGTCCACCTTGAACACCAACCAATTCTGAGCTGCCTCGTGGTTATTATCCTTTGCTAGTACCCAGCCTGCTCCCTTTCTAGCACTTTCCTTCATTTCTAGCCTATTGCTCTTTGGGGTGAACACCTCAATTTCACAGCCTTATCAGTAGATATAAAGAAGACTGAGAAAAGGATTTTATGTGTGTTTATTGTGTGGTGCTAGGGCTCAAACCCAGGACCTTGTACAGGTCAGGCAAATCCTCCGCCACTGGGCTTCATCTCCAGTCCTTGACATAGCTCAGGCTGGCCTCAAACTCATAACCCTCCAGCTTAAGCCTCCCAAATACTGGGATTATAGGTATGTGTCCCCATGTCTGGCTCAGAAAAGGTGTTTTATTTAAACCAATTCTGTATTGAGACTCAGAGAGAAGGCAGAAACTCATATGTAGGTAAAAATTTCATATTATTAATGACCGTCATCATTTACCCATATGATCCTATGCTGGATCAATAATGTGCAAGGATATAACTTTAAGATGTTTGCTCTGACTTCAAAGCCTATGAGCCCATTAAAAACAAACAAAAAAGAGTATCTCTGCCAGATATTGCCCTGTTTTTCCCCACAGGCTCACACTCCAGGCTCCACATCCTCTACCTTGAAGTTGTAACTTTCCCTGGTACTTCATCTATGTATTATTATTATTATTATTATTATTATTATTATTATTATTATTGCTTCTGCTTTCTAGCCACCATGTTCTGTGCTCATCTTTTACGTTAGACTCTGGGAAGGGGTTCACTTTCTGATTTAGACTTGCATCTGATTTAGTCCTTCCTTCCTGGCCTTTCACATGGGTGGAGCCCTGCAAGCCAATTCCCTGGATAGATGCATGCATGCATGGAGAGATGGACAGACAGATAGATGGCAGGCTGGCTGGACAGCAGGACAGATGAACAAAGGCCCGGGAGGAAGCAGAGAAGAGGCACTCTTGCTTCGTGTGTGCTACTACACGTTCCTCTCATTTCTTTGGGACAACAGCTCACGTTCACCCTCATTATCACACTCATTTGATTCCTAAGCACGTTCTCAATGGGAGGCTCCACAATTTCTCTCCTGCCACTGTATTAAAATCTCACTGGCACCCAGCAGCAAGGGAAAGCTATAAAGGTCCACAATGGGAGGGTTAGACGTCTGACTGAACCACATCCACATATCACTGCTCTCACTCCATAGTCAAGAAACAGAAGTTTTCTGTTGGGAAAACTCCCCAGGCCTTCCTTCTCGCACCTGCTCCACGGATCTCTCCACTTCTACAGAAATGTCTTTCGTCCTTCCCAAGACCCTCATCGTCTACTCTCATCAAACTTTAATTCTTAACCCAGGAGGTTCAGAAAACAACAGATGAGGAAATAAAGGCCACACTACGAAAAATAAAACAGGTTCGTCGACAGCCAAAGGAGAACCCACCAATAAGAGCGCCTTTTGTCCTAGTTACTGCTTTTAACTTGCTCGCTCTCCTGGCATTAATAGAAATAAAGCGGCGTGTCTCCGGCCTCACGCTGCTAATGTACAGTTAGCACCCCAGGCAACAGGAGCCACAGAGTTCAAGTACAGTGGAGACAAATTCAAGTCAACAGATTGTAGACACAATCAATGGCAACACTTAGTCTCACGGTACCACTCGCTGCAGCTGTTGGGTTTCCTGTAAAAACAGGGAGTCCTGTGGTGGAATAGCCCTGTGGAACCATCTAGGCCCTCCATGTCACAGAAGTACCTCTCTGTCATATATAAACGATGGAAGGATCACCCAAGAATGAATGAGAAGTGCTGCCCGGTGGGGAGTAGGAATTGTTGTTCCCATACATGGTTGCCCGGTTCCATCAGACTCCTAGTCCCCACATGCCCATGCCTGCTTCCTTTCCCCACCTTCTACTGCCAGGACTCTGCCAGAGGTGCAGCAGCTGCCCCGCCAGATGACTGCCTTCCAGCGAGGACATTGCTCTGCACTGGTCCCTCTAAGCACTTTGATGGTCCACCCTAAGGTCACCTTATACCTCCACATCAGATGTGTCCTGGTGATGGCAGTGTTAACTGCTCAGAACAGTGACCACTGATCCAAAGGGGCAAGAAGAAATGACTTAAGATCTGACACAGTGGCCCTCTGGCTCACCATGCGCATCCACCTTCCCGCATCACAGAGACGGCTCTTCACCACGTGATCATCTCCCTGTGCCACAGAGGTCCCCATGGCAAGCGTTTCCTTTTCCCTTCAGTCTTTCCATTCCAAGCCAGCTGGAGGACCCTGTGTGTCAACAAAACTCCATCACTTCCAGCAAAAACTTAGACGAACCTGTGTCCTCATGTGGCTGGAGCTGAGCATGGTTAAAGGCCTCTGAAAAGCAACTCTAAGCCTGGCCGGGAGATTCCACTCACACCACGCCACCTGCTCAACACGCTTCCATCATGCCCAATGCCTCTGAGTCTACTCTCACCACTCGGCAAACATGGTTCTTGGGCCGTGAGATTCAAACTGGAATTCTCCTGATGAACTTTTGTGTTGAATGAGGAACATCATGTTCCTCTCTAAGCAGTCTATCTGATAAAGCCCTCTTCTCCTACAAGAGGACTCATGCTGAGGAGTCCCAGGACTTTGTGCTTGCCACAACCAACCAGAGATGCCTAAGAAGTGGTGAGATTGTCTTACCCCACTAAATCATCCCAAGGGCAACAACAAAATGTCCAGGCTTGTTGAAACAATACTCAGAAACACAAGACAATTGCTAAGGGGTGAGAATGCAAGCCAGTCTTTTGTTAGTCTCAAAGGACCATTTTGACATTTCTGTTTCCCAACCCTGATCTCCCAACCTTTTGCCTGTGTTCTGTTTCATGGAATTGCAACATGGCTGTTGGGCAGGTCTTCTCGTGTAGAGACAGCTAAGTGACAGAGGAAGGAGTCACCTTGGTGGCACTGGTTACAGGCCTTCTATTCTGTAGCTTCAGCATTCTATTCCTCTTGGGGAAATGCCAATTGGTAAATGAAACAGCAGTAGGGGTGGTATGCCAGGGATGCTCTATAAGGACATAAAATACATAAGATATGGTTCATAAAATATTGGCAGGGTGCTATTAGGAAGCATGGCGAGGTTACCTCCAAACAGGTTGTTTTACATGTGCTCATATACTTACACATCTACAGAAAATATTACAATACATGTAAAAATGGCATCTCTATATTCAGACATAGTATCTAAATTCCAACAAGCATCAATGTGATTAAATTACTCCAGTGAGCTCCCTTGCAAAAGTCGGGTATTCATTGCTGCTGGTGTCTGCAACCATTTCCTGACAGGAGCATGACCTAACACCAGCCTTGCTAGTGCACTGCCTGGACACAGATGAAGCTCCTTAGCTCTGGCCGCTTCAACTCAAGGTCATTAGTTACATTTAATGCTGCAATTTGGATTCCAGACTTTTAAAAACATACAGCCTGGCCACTGAAACATGACTGAGCACTCTGCAGCGAGTTACTCTGCCGTCCTCAGTAACAGAAATCGGTCATGGAAGACAGGCGCTTCCACAGACAACCCCTTCCTGCAGGGTCACTATAACAGGGAACCAGAATCCAAGAATAAAATGTCCTTCTGAGTCCATGTCCTGCTCTGAATGTTATACACCCCTCTGCCTACACGGTGCTAAGGAGGATGTGACCATTTTAGGAGAGCCTCATAGAGGCCGTGAAACATTCCGACATGTTTCCAGCCCAATGTCCATCCATGACCATGAGCCAAAACACACTGGCTGGCACACACACAAGGCTCATCCCTGACAGGCAGTCCTCGAGACAGGGCCTGAAGTTCAGAGCAGCTGCACCTTCAGCCTGGGTGCTGCCACACCACCCATTCCAATCACTCAGTCTCTCTCTGCCCATACACACACACACACACACACACACACACACACACACACACACACGGTAAACTGGGGATAAGGAACACCTCCTTCATCAAAACCCAATCAGATCAGGCACAAGGACCACATGGATGAATGCCTGTGATCCTATCAATTTTAAAAAAGCATTTCAAAACACATTAAAGTGAAATTAGCACTTCCACTGAATGTGATAAATCGAACATCTGATCATTTCTCCCTCTTCAACATTCCAGAAATGAGAAGAAACTTTGAAGAAATGTGATAAAGGACCCAACAGAACCAGAAAGGTGTGAGTAAGAACACCAGAGTACCACAGAGGCCCCCAGAGCTGGGGAAGTTGGAAGTACCGGGTTCTACAGAGGTGGGGAGAGGTGGAGAATAGGGTTGGAAACCGAGGCACAGGCTGAAATGTGTAAGGAGCAATTAGTCTGCTGGCTGTGGCCTTCGGGTGACCTCCTCTCCCCATCACAGTGGGGGAGGAGACATTATCTGTTTAGAATCCGCAGACTTGGAAAACATGAAAAGCCTGAGAGAAAATATCTCTAGATGCAGACTGTCAGGGACTATGCCTACCACCACCTACCCTCAGTGATACGTCTAAATTCCAGCTCAGTCCATTTCAGTGAAGCCTAAGAAGGACACGCCCCAACTCCTGAAGCAGAGCTTCCCCTCTGATCTCAGTCTTATCTATAGTCAAGGAAGTTCCCAATTTGAAATGCAAAGGGTTGGGGCTGCAGCGATGGCTCCGTGGATAAAGCCCAAGACTGCTCAAGCATGAGAACAGGAGTTCGCATCCCCAGCACCCACATAAGAGCCAGATGGACTCTGCAGACGTCTGCAATCCCAGACCTTGGAGGTGGAGACGGAGATGTCTGAACAAGCTGATTAGCTAATCACTAGAAGTGGTGAGAGACACTGCCTCAGGATGGCTGAGGAAGATGCCCAAATGTCAACCTCTGGTCTCCACACCTAAGTGTGCACATGTGTATGCACACTTACATACATGTGCCCATGCACATATGGCCACTCACACAAATGAATACATAAACAATGGGAGGAAAGAATGTGAGAAGAGACTGAAGGAGGGGTCTACATGGGTCTATGCCAGGGGCTCTGAGTACCTATTACAGCTTCCAATTTGGTCTATTTATGGGACTCCGGACATGTGAATGAGGGGGTCTCTGATTCTTGTGCCTTCTCTTGGGAATCCTTTCCTTCTTTTGGTTTGCCTTGTCCAATATCGATGTGATGGGTTTCGTTTTATCGTGTTATATTTTATTTTGTAACGTGTTGTTGTTATCTCTTAGAAGCCTGTGCTTTTCCAATGAAAGACCGAAAGGGAGTGGATCCGGATTAGAGGAGAGGTGGGGAGGAGTCCAGGGAGGGGAAGCCATCATCGGGACATATTATATGAGAACATAATCTATTTTTAATAAAGGGGAGAAGAGGGTGAAGAGTAGGAAGCAATTCAGAGAGAAAAATACTACAATTAGTAGCCCTCTGAGACATACAAGACTATGCTGTGCCCATCAATGTTACTTTAAAAAGAGACAGAAAGTGTTGTGTGCGGTGGCTGGAAAAGGTCTACAAAACATCTGGAAGAAAAGTTTTGGAAATCTCTCTGTTCAGAGACAAACAAAACATAGAGAAAAGATAAGAGCATTTAAAGATCAACCTAAGAGTTTTAGCACCTTACCGACTGGAAATACAAGAAGAAAGGAGAGAGAAATAATCAAAGAAGCAATACAGGAAAAACTCCGTGAAATCAAAGGCATTGGTTTTCAAACTGACAAGACCACAACAAATGAACGGACCTCATGACACATACACCATTGGGACAATTCAGAGAAGTAGACCAGTTCAAAGATTCTGAGCCTTGTAGAGAGGCAGAAGAGGGAAGAGATCAGACCACATATAATAATAGGAATCAGGGTGACATTACAGAGATACTGGAACTTAGAAGATTCTAGAGTGACACCTTCAAAATTCTGAGGGAAATTAATTTTAACTTAAACTTTACCAAGCTGCGGGGTAAATGTGAAGGTAGAAGAGCAAACCATATTTGGACAGTCAACTCTCAGAATAGTCGTCCCTTTACTCACAAGGCTGATCAAAATGTTCTTAATTCAAATCTGGGTGCAGCCCAAGAAATGGGCAGATGGAGATTCGGAAGCAGAGTGAGGAGCACAGGAGAGCAGTTGAGTATCAAGAGAAGCAAGCCTGGAGACCCTGCCTCAGGGGGGCGCTGAGGAAGACACCCAATGTCAACCTCCACCCAGAGACCCTGCCTCAGGGGGGCTGAGAGAGATGCCCAATGTCAACCTCCACCCAGAGATCCAGCTTCCGGGGGGCTGAGGAAGACGCCCAATGTCAATCTCCACCCAGAGATCCAGCCTAAGGGGGGCTGAGGAAGACGCCCAATGTCAATCTCCACCCAGAGACCCTGCCTCACGGGGACTGAGGAAGATGCCCAGTGTCAACTTCCACATGTAAGAGTCCAGAGACGAGCCAGTGGGAATCAAGACTGTGACCAGAAAGGGCAGAGAGGACAACTCTAGAGGAAAAAAGGGAGTTGACACATGACTGGCTGTATCTGTCCATATAAAAAAACTTATCAAAAAAGTTTAGGGGCTGAGATGTCAGTGGTAAGACTGCATGCCTAGCATGTGTGTCCAACCCCCAGAAACAAACAATCAAATAAATAAATAAACACAGATTTATCTGTATTGTATTGTAGATTCAGGGAAGAATTATGGAGGCACCAAAATCACCATAAAACAACCATGGTCATGGTTAACTCCTGAAAAATGGAAGGTTATGAGTGAAAAAAAAGAGAGAAAGAAATGTCATCAAGTCACTGTAAACAACCACTGCTTTAAATACAAACCAGGAAAGAACTACTTTGAAAGCAGGAATGGGTACAGAGGAAGGAAACTAACATTACATTCTACATTTTGAAATATATATAGGTAGTCCTTAAGATTTTTCAATATCTAATCTTATAAAGCCAGTGCAAACACAAGCAACACAGTTCCTTATGTGGAGGCAGCTACATGAGTGGTGTGAGCATGCAGGAGTGTGCCTCTGAAGAGCAGCTGGGCGCCAGGCCCGGGAGAAGCAGAGCAGGGAACGACCCTGGCCCATAGTAAGCTCCACCCAGAGACCACGGTTCTGTGCGGGAAGTCTTGTTTCTGTCTTATTTACCGATAAGCATGCAGCCAACGGGACCACAGATGGGAATGTATCTGCTTCTCCCACACAATAGCATCTCGGTGATGGTCACAGAGAGCTTCAGCCTGCCTGTTTCTACAGGGCGTGTCCAATTCCACCCAGAGAATGTTCTGTCTGCACTTGGAACCAAGAGGTCCCGCCTCCGAATCAAACACCAGTTCTGTCTCCCCAGTGCCTATGGCACATTAGAGGAGCTCGGAGGGTATCGGGCCCATGGCTCGGGACCCTGGCACAGCTTGCACAGCTAGGCACACCCTTTGCAGGGCTTGCAGCCTGCTGACGGCTGGCCACCATGGTGGCAGCACAGGACACCATCACCAGCCTCCCGTGGCGTGCCCTCTGTCCCTCTTGCTCCTTGCCATCCTGTTCTCCAGAGGGAAGTCAGCTCACTTTCTTGAAAGTACTCTTCCCTTTGTGCTGTCCTCAGTGTGTTTTCCCATCCTGCAGGGGAACAGGCGCTACGTCCCATCGTCACCACGGCGCTCTCTCTCGGCACTCACACGCGCGTGAATGAATGAACGGCACTTCACAGAGCCTACCCACAGACTGTTAAGTGGTGAAACCTCCAACATCTAAATTTAACTGGAGGTGTGAGGGGGACTATAAGGATCCAAGTAATGAACTCCTGGAAATGGGGGGTAAGGAACTGGAAGCTCTTGTTGCAGCAACCCGGGTGTTAATAGCAGAACCTCTCAGGCAGCCTTAGCACGGGAGTGAGCCATCTGCTCAGAAGACAGCAATTAGGCCACGGCAGCCCAGGAGCCCAGAGCCACACGCCTGCAGCTGGGAGCTGCGTATACATTCATCGGGACATCCTATCTCTACCCTCTTGCCAGTCTCACCTGCATAAGTTACCTGCTCCCTGGTCAGTGAGCAGAGTCGCTGCTCAAGGTGGCTTTTGTCCTCGAGGGGAAAAACTGTTGTTTTCAGAATAAACAGAAGCAGAAACAAAGGCAGCCTGGAGTAAGAGAATGAGGCCAAAGCACACCAAATCCCTTAAGAGAGCCCTGTGCGGACTGACGCCGCCCAGCCTCTGGGCCAAGCCTCTTCCTAAGGCTAGACCGGATCTGCTCCACTTGGAGTCTCTGCACTCTTAGGGAATGCTTGAACTATTTTTCCTGTCTTTAAAAAGGTGAGAGGAAATAGTACATTTATCCAGGGCAGACAGTCCCATGCAGGCAAATGTGAAAACTCAGATTCGATTGGGCTGGATATACATATTGGTGGCGAACAGTGACGTTTGTGTATACACACACCTTCCGGCAGAAACGGAGGGATGGATTAACTATGGCTTCGGAAGGCCGTTCTATCTCCGTTAAGACGGTGTTCTGAAAACAATAAAGGGGGGTGTCCTGGGGTGTGAGACTGTGAGCCACTCTGTTCAGATGGATATCAGGGGCCTCTGCTCTGGAATCAGATGCACTAGGCTGCACAGACAGCTGAGGGGAGGGCGCCGGCGAGCAACAGGAGAGACAGCAAAACTGAGGCTGGGGTGAGGCAAGGTGGATACTGCACAGGGCTGCGTGGGCTGTGCTCTGGGGTCCGCTTCCACCGGGAACCCGAGCAGTACCGGACACAAGCAGACAGGCGTTGGAGCCTCAGACGTCTTAGTCCGTTCTGTGTTGATATGAACAGACTACTACAGGTTGGGAATGTATGCAAGAGCAGAGGTTTGTCTCCTAGAGTTCTGCCGGCTGCAAAGTCCACAGTCAGGAGGCAGAGCTGGGGAAAGCATTCTTGCTGCCCCATCCTAGGGCAGAAAGGAAGAGAAGAGTCTAGCAAGAAAGAAGGAGCTGACCTCTATTCCCAACTAACCCACTCCCAAGATAATGCCACTAATAAGGGTACAAACCTCATGGCTTAATCATCTCATACTGAGTCCCAGCTTTCAACGCGGTTACACCAGGGATGAAGTTCCAAACAGTGAGTTGAGGCAGGCGGCACACACCAACGATACCAGACATCCCTTTTTCAGGAAGGAGAATGGGTCGGACAAGCGCTAGAGGCAGGCAAAAATCTACTAAGAGGCGTATCCAGTGGTCCAGGGGCAACTGGATTGAGAGCCTGGATGGGGTAGGTAGAAATGCGGGTGGAGGAAGGCAATGGCCTTGACACTGACGGAGAGCTGCCAGGGCAGACGTGTCTGGAGACAAGAGATGACTCCCCATCACTGAGGTGGAGGATGAGGCAGTCCATAGTACACCCCTGAGATGGGGAAAATACAGGGAGAAGCCCCTGGAAGGCAGGGTAGAATTCCATCTAGACCAGCTGAGATTGGGGCAGGGGGAGGGCCAATACAGTGAACATGTCCACAGGCACCTGAAATTCCTTGTCGGGGGGCCAGAAAGAACTATGAAGGAGAAAACATCGAACTCTAGAGGTGACTGAAAATGGTAGATGAGGTCACACAGCTCATTGAGTGGACTGAGCTAGAAGAGAGCCTAGATCTCTGAGGAGAGGGCAGGGATGGTCAGAGGGGAAAAGGGCAGAAGAGAGCAATACCCTACCATCACGGCAGAGAGGGGGCTGAGAAGTCAAGCCCTGCTAAGCCTGAGAAAGAAAAGAGCTCACAAGACCCATCGCACACTCAGATCTGCTGTTCACACGTCTTCAGAGGTGACATTTACCAGGATAATTTCAGTGGCGTGGTGGGGGTGGAACCAGATTGCTGTGGGTTGAGCAGTTAAGTCGGAGATGAGGGAAGAAACTAAATGTGAACTGTATCTCCAGGAATTCCCTGGGAAGGAGGGAAGGGTAGGAAGCCAAGACCAAAAGAGGACTCAGTGAGGAGAGGGGTTAGGTGTGAGCTAGGGCAGTGATGGGGTGGGATAGAAGACATCGTTATCCCAATCAACTCCCTCCCCTCCAGCTTGCCATGTCCTGAAAGCTCTGTGGTTTTTCCATGGCGTGATCCCTTCCAGAGCTGGAGTGAGATGTCAAAGAACAGACCACCACACTTGCCACTCACTAGGATCTCACAACTGTGAAATCTGTAACTCCTGCAGAAACAGCCTGCCCTCCATCTCAGTCTGGTGACTCAGCCATGGAGTCTGCACGAAGCCTTCTGAGACTGGTGAGGGCTCAGGCAACACTAGTTGGTCAAGCGCCACGGATGGTGCCTCAGAGACCCTGCAAGATGCAGAAGCCTGGTCCCCACTGCGTTCCAAAAATGGGCCAGTCCCAAGACCTGCCTATTATAAGTGTCCTCACTCATCATAAGAACACTTCCAGCGGTCCTGAGGGAGGCAGATGGGAATCTGTTCAGTCAACAGAGCTGAGACTTGCGTTCCTCCAGGCCCCCTCTGACAGCTGCCCTTGAAGCTGTCTTTCTTTCTTCTCCCCTACAAAAGACTGCAGAAAAGAGAGTACCATCATCATCTTGCTCAAATTGCCTTCTCTGAAGTTGACTACACACAGCCAAATCCTAGAAGAGTATCTGGCTTGTGCTGTTGGCCTGTGGGCTGGCCTATACCCTAAGAAAAGACCTAATGCTGTCAAGAAGTAAGACAGCCCTTTGCCTGAGAACGAGGGGGTCACAGCCTGGCTGCCGTTTCTTCCCTCAGCGTTGCTCAGCCCTTGTGCCCTCAGAACAGACAGAAATCTAGCTCTGGATTCTCTGACCCTCTGATGGGTCAAAGGGACCAACCCTGGTAATGCCTGACCAGGTGAGGGCTCTGCTTGAGGGGCAGACCCAGATGAGCCCTCACACACCCACATGGCAGCTACAGTTAAAAACCAGCCCCCTTGTGTTTAAAAGGTGATGGGAAAATGTCTCACGAGAGCCACACCATTGTCAAAAGTAAGGAAGGGCTGTCGACACTCAGTCCTTTAGATTCCTGGTAGTGTGGAGGTAGCTTCTGTCCACAGGTCATGATATCAAGCCTCCTGCTGCCACTGGAAGCTAGGTCTAAGAGGTTCCAGAAAGAGGACAAGGTATGGAGGTTAAGTCCTCACAGCAGGGGCATGTGGTCCTTCTTAGTCCCGTGACCTCATAGGTAGGGACATTAAGGAGAGAATGCACTAGCAGGCACCCAGTGAGAAAGAACATCAGGCTGCCAGCACCCTGGAGGAACAATTCTTCATTCCCCGGCATTTCAGAAATGTAATAACGGCCCCAGCAAAACCGGCTTCTAAGAAAAGACGGAGTCAACCTCATACATCAGCCTGTGTGTGTTACACATACTCTTTTTTAATACGGTTTGCATGTGGATGCGACCTGCTCTAGGAGAGGGAACGAAGGCAGCTTTGATGGCTGAAATATGTGTGTCTGATACACAACGTCCTAACGCCCCTCATTTTAATGCGTGAACTGTAACAATCTGGTGCTGCTTGGTGTTGTAGCTATAAATTTCTTTTACCAAGAAACCCAAAGGTAAGGAGCACCACAGAAGTACTGACTGGGCCTGCCTGGGACCCCTGCCTCTGGGAGTATCTGTCATCCTGTCTGTCCTATTGCGGGAACCCAAAAGAAAAAAAAATGCAGAACCAGATGCCTGTCTGGGTA
Organism: Peromyscus aztecus; assembly: GCA_902168405.1. Classification (NCBI taxonomy): domain Eukaryota; kingdom Metazoa; phylum Chordata; class Mammalia; order Rodentia; family Cricetidae; genus Peromyscus; species Peromyscus aztecus. The sequence continues at coordinate 14,769 of CABHPQ010160017.1, forward strand.
CTTGGCAGGCCACGGGCACTGCCGCAATTAGCAGGCTGGATCATGATTCAGCATGAGGTGCAGGCAGCCTCCACCGGAGCATAGCGGACAGTTTAAAAATAGAAAGCTGAGCTGCTCTTGCCAGCCCAGGCTATAGGAGAAGGAAGGCAGCTGCCGCCGCCGCCGGCAGAACCTGGAGCGCCCCACCGCCCCTCTTCCAGATGTGCCTCCCAGCTGGGTGGGGAGTAGTGGGGAGTCAATTCCCATCAAACTCCCCATGCGGAACAGCAGACACAAACAAGTCGGGAGGCCCTGGTTTACAGACAAGGCCCTGAAACGTTCACGGTCCAGGCTGACTTAAAACAAGAACAGGAATGGCTACCTCTCCCCCTTATCCCAGGCACAAAAGGCCCACACAAGCAGCTTTGCCTGCAGGTGGCGCTCTCAATTCAATAAGGGCAACACTGGCAGAGCATTTTCAGCAACCTGCCAAGGGCACACATACCATCTGTCCCCTGCGCCATCATCACCTCCCTCCTCTTAGCAAAGTTAAATTGCTTCCCAGGGTCTTGGAGTCAGATTAAAAAAACAGCCCACGAGAACTCATTTTGCCGGTCATGTTGGGAGTGAATGAGACCCATGCCAAGTCCAGAGGAGGGCACCCAGCACTAACAAGCTTTGTATGTCAATCTCCTTACCTTCCAGGGCTCTGCAGAGTCAGGGCTGAGGTCTGCCCAGCGGACCAAACCCTCAGAGAGAACATGACCTACCGCAGAGGGACCTCAGTGTCCCTACTGTCAGCCTGGTTTTCACTTTGGTCAGGTTCTCTAGGTCATGGTATTTTCTAGATGAAACTGCAATGTCTTCAAGGCTGCTGCTTTCTTTAAAGATGTCCTTTCTAGCCAATAACCCGAGAGGAGATTCAAAATAGTGGAGAGCTTTGCCATTTTTCTGAGGATACTAGTATCGATTAGATGTCACTTGTCCCCAAATTAATCTGCAAAATTAACTAAATGATTCTAAAATTTATCCAGAAGAATAATTTCCTGGGACTGAGAACATTTTGAAAAAAAGAAAGAAAAAGAAAAGAAAAAACAAAGAGTAATGAGTGGGGCTTTGTTCTATCAGGTTTTAAAGGGCACAGGAGTAAAAAAGGAAGGCGCCGGCCAAGAGGAGACATCAAATCAATGGTGTGTAATAGAAGGTTCAGAGCCTGCCCAAACATCTACACAGTGTCAGTGTGTTGTGAAGGTGCTATTTCAAAACAGCGGAGAAAGGATAGACTATTCAGTAAATACTGTTTCCACAACTAGCCAGCCATCAGGTAACAATAAACCACGTCCTCACCCCTCCCAGGACCCACACGGGCGCTCCCAGATTGACCACATGTTTTAAGGTAGCCAAGAGTAGAGACTGCAGGTGGCTATTTAATTCACCTTGGGTGGGCACCAGACTTCCAAGGCATGCCACCGACTGGCAGGAGCGACACCGGAACAACGCTAGCAGAACTCGCACAAACATGGCTGGAGACAGAGGACAAGCGGTGTGACACCTCCGGGAGTGGAGGTCTGGAAACAGGTTTTGTAAGTGATGGGAAGACGTATGAGCAGGAAAGCTGACGAAGGGACAAGAGCCATGGCTCGGCAGTTAAGAGTGCTTGTTGGGTAATCAGAAGGACCAAAGTTCAGATCCCAGCACCCACAGAACTAGCCGAATAGCCCATGAAGGTCTGCTATGCTAGCTCTGAAGGACCTGTTGCCCTCTTCTGGCCACTGTGAGCACAGGAGCAATCACACCCACACATGAACACACACACACACACACACACACACACACACACACACACACACACACCCTGTGCTTCAGCTGCACAGACCTTCTTTCAAGTTCACGAATATTCTAGTCTGTCTCTGAATACAGGATCTTTGCACAGGCTTTTCTCTCCACCAGGAACACCCTCTCCTCAGTCTCCCTCAGTTTAAATCCATCAACTCTACATGAAGCTAATGCCCCCAGGAAATCTCTTGAACACTCACAAAACGCAGACCCCTCTCCTCTCTGAGAAACTTGTTCAACATCGAGTCATCTTCCTCCTCGACACTTTACACATTTATGTCTCTGTTTAGCAAGCTGCTTGTCTCCCTTACTGGATAAACTACCTCTGGTTTTGCTAGCCACATATACAGTACAGTGGTTAAATAAATTAAGAGTATTGCAAAACAAATATTTTCTCTAAGTTTAAGTGGTGTTATAATAGTTTTTTTGGGGGGGTGTTTCTTTTGGTTTTTTGAGACAGGGTTTCTCTGTATAGTTTTGGTGCCTGTTCTGGACCTTTCTCTGTAGACCAGGCTGGCCTCGAACTCACAGAGATCCGCCTGGCTCTGCCAGCGATACATTCTTATATGGTGACAAAAACACGATATATTGTTAAGTAGCAAAGGCGGGTTACAACATAATATATATGTACAACTTTGGGGAGAAAAATATGTAATAAAAGACACAAATCACATTTTAGCAGAATTGGGGTGGGATTTGTTTTCTTAATTTTGTTTTTTATCAAATGTGTTCTAAAACATCCCAAAAAATAAATAAATACACACACAGACTCAGGGTAGGGGTACGGTTAAATTTTCTCTCTAACCGTCAAGTCCAAGTGTGGTTGTGGTAGGAACCTCAGCGGCTTCCTTCCATATACTCTTCCTGACCTTCTCCACTTCCCGGGTTCGAGTCTCACCATGAGAAAGGGAGCACAGGCCACCCCACACGAGAACCTCCACCTAACCACCATCAAGGCCAATGTTCCCCACCTTCAGAAAATCAAAAACAAATGTATCAGCTAGACTCCTCAAGACAACCAGGATGGAATGTGAGTTATGGTTTTCTTCACATTTGCTCAGCATCAGAACTGTCTCAAAGAATATATGTGGGTAGCTTGACTGCCCAGGAAAGTGGAGGAAGAACATGAACCAGCTAAAGCCTGAACGGCAAAGGTCATTTTTACACTTCTTCAAAGAGATAAGTGTGTTTTATGAGTGGGGCATAAACACCGTGTGGGATCAGCAAGAGCTAGGGAGGTAGGAGAGGACCACCACGGAGGGCTGGAAATGGGACCCCTTATCTCAAGGGAGGTTCTCAGGCAAATGAAAGACAAATGTGGAGAACTTGGCAGGGTGTGGACCGGCAGGGGATGCGCTTTGCTGGGGACCTCCTTCCAAGAGAATCAAACCAACCTGCTTAATTGTCTCTAAGGGAACAAGTCTGCACACACTGAATGAGTCGCTCACAAACTGTTCATCTCCGAGGAAGGCTGCCCTTGAAGGGCTGCCAAGGACAAAGCTTAGCATGGGCTGGGCTGGGTCAGTCTGCCCCACTGAAAGTCAGACTCCAACCCCAGCAAGATTCTCACCCACCTCCCCGCTTCTCCAGACCCCATGGCCTCACTTTAACCAAGATGGACCGTTTCAGAACATCAGAGGCTGGTGTGTTTTCCCTAAGGCTAACCTGGCTGGCCTACCATCCAGGAGGCTGCATGAACACAGGCCAGAAAACTACTTCCTTGAATCAGTCTGGACAACTTCCAAGACCAGGACATCTTGCCCATCTTGCCCTCTTTCTAACATCCAACACTAGGAGTTCGGAAGTTCAAAGCAAAACGGATTCTGTGGGAAATAACATTAAGTCCTGTCTGCTGTCTCCCCCACTCTTTTATAACTCATCTCCTCTCCTTCTCTACTACGTATTCCTCTTACTTAAGGAAAACATAAAGTTAATATGAGTAATTGGCCATTAAATCTACACAGACACAACTCTGCAAGAAAAACATAATTGGATGCTATGGAAATGCCAAGCAGGCTAACTCATGTTGAAGCAGCACTCATGAAACAATAATGAAATTGCTGTCCCCAAAGTCACCAAGGAGCTCTAACACATGGCTATTCCACTCACCCACACAGCCCCTCCTCTGCAGAGTGCGACCAGTGGCCATTCCTCCATGGCTCTCTTGTCCTGTGCTAGCCTGGCTCTTCACCAAGCTCCAAACATACCCTTGGTTTCCTGTAATGAGGTCGAGGCAGAGACAGTTCAAGGTCACAGTCAGGTTCACATCCTTACTTGGAGAAGGAGCTGGGATTCGAACCCAGGGCCCTGACTTTCCCTCGGCACCTTGGGGTTATCCATGCAAGCTTCCCTTGAGATGACTACTAAATCCTCATTTATAACCCAACTTCACGCTTTCCATCCTTTGTTGGAAAGTGCTAAAGGGAATTTCCACCTCCAAATCAAAACAAAATGCCTTAGGACCAACTCATCATCTAAACGCAAGCTCCTTGCCTCACTTTTTAATTACAGTTAATGACCCCACTTCTGACCATCCTGTACAAGACACTTCGGGCTGTGGCTGCTGAACTGGTTGGTCTTTGCCTCTCTCCTTTTGCTGTAATTCGTCTTAATGTATATGCCTCAGCACCCTCAGGGCTTCTCCCCTGCAAGACCTCCTCCTTCTCCCCTGCAAGACCTACTCCATCCAGGGTAGCTGTATCCCTGACCCTGCTCCAGTCTGCCCTCCCCATGGTAGCAACCAAACTGGCCACCCAGGCAGGGCTGCTCACCTTCCCCTCTGGACATTCTGGGTTGGCTAATTCTTTGTCAATGGAGCTACTGTGGTTAGGAGTATCTCTGGTCTCTACTCTCCAAAACACAAAAATGTTCACGCTACTCCTAAGTCAAAACATCTCCCTGAGGCATAACCCCGTCCCCTGCGTTGAGAACCGCCGTCCTACAGCATTGCTCTGACATGCCCCTCATTCAGAAGTCTTAGTAGTTCACCAACCACCTCTAGAGGAGTTTGTAAGAAGGAAACCATTTTTAGAGATTGGGAAATAACAATTCCTATTTATGGGACTGGAGAGGTGGCTCAGGGGTTAAGAGCACTGGCTGCTCTTTCAGAGGACCTGGGTTCAATTCTCAGCTCCCACACAGCAGTTTACAATCACTTATGACTCCAGTTCTAGGAGACGTGACATCCAATACCCTCCTCTGGCTTCAGTGGACATTGCACAGACGTGCAGGGAGACAAAACATCCGCAGGCATACAATAATAATAAAAAATTAAATTATATATTTTAAGAGAAATCCTACCTATGATTTCTTTTTTTTCTTGCAATTTGGGCTTAACTACCCTTGGGCTGGGTTGGCAATGCACTGAGGAAAAGGAGGTCTATGGAGAAAAACAAAGTCACCCCTGCTGACACTGAGGCTCCCATGGCTGGGAGTCCCTGGAGGTGGTGAGGAAAACAGCGAACATCCATGCACTCTAGGGAGACGTCTTGGACTGGGCCCCTTGCACCCTCACCTCCTGATTCCAAGAAACTACACCTCTCCTTTAACCTTACTTGATCTCAGTTTCCCCATCTGGCAATGGGAATGAAAACTGATTCTCGAGTTCTGGTGAGTTGAAATGAGCTAATATCGAAAGCACCTGCCACGGAGCAAGGATCAAAAACAGCTGCCAGCATTCTCACCATGTACTGACATTATACTTCCAGCACGGCCCCAAACACACGCACAGTTCAAGACTGTTGCTTTTCTGTGACCGTGACAAGACAACCGAGGTCATCAACTTAAAAAGAAGGAAAGGTTCATGCTGGGTCATGGCTTCAGAAGTTCAGGTCCATGCCCAGCTGGCTCTCTTGCTTTGGGGCCTGTGGTGAGACCACACATCATGCTGGGGAGTGTGTGGGAAAGCAAAGCTGCTCACCTCATGGGAGCCAGAAAACAAAGAGAGCAGAGAGCATGGGTCTTCCTCACCGTGGGCACATCAGTGGCCTCACTTCCTTCCTCTAGGCTCCACTCCGAACGATCCTCCACTTCATAGGCCAGCAACTAAGCCCGTCATATGTAGACCCTTTGGAGACTCCTGTCCACAGCAAGGTCAGAGTGAGTCCTTCCCTGCCAGTGAACATGACCCACGCTTGGCCCAGCAGTACCTCTGCTCACAGCCTTTGCTCTAAAGCTGCCAGTTTATATCCCCCGCTGTTAAACTCTACAAATTTCCCACAGCCTAACCTCCAAGTCACCTCCGTCACAAACCTTTCCCCCTTCAAACAAGTCAGAGCCCATCTCTCCTGAATCACTCTCAGACTATGCAGCCAGCATCATATGTCTCCATTCGGAGTGACAGGATTCCTTCCTGGATAAATATCCTAACCCCCAGCTGGCCTATCTGAGAGACATGGAATCGGGCACACTACCTTCACACAGTAAATTCTCAGTGATTCCAACGTGAATCTATAGAAGTAACCAAGGAACTGTTTCCTATTTCTGTGATGTCTTGTCTGGCAGAAGAACTTTTAACACATATGAAGATGACTTCTACCAGACAGAGGTGGTTGTTGTTACTAACGTATGCTGGAATCCATGCCCCAGACCCAATGGGAGACTGGTTCTGGGACCATTCCCCACCTAGATAGCAAAATCTGTGGATGCTCAAGTTACTTGTGAAAATTGGCATACTGTTTGCATATAGCCTATATATATATGTTCTCCTGTATACTTTAAATCATCTCTGCATTACTAGAAAGAAATGCCTCATGCAGGTAAAGAGTTATGATGTAAACAGGTGTCACATTGTGTTGTTGAAGGGATAGTGATAAGAAAAAAAAACATATACACATGCTCAGTTGAGATACATTTCTCCCTAAATATTTTCAATATCCAACTGATCGACTCCATGGGTGTAGAACTCATGGAAATAGAGGACTGATTATAAAGTTTCCAAACTCTCACTTTTTTTATTGTAAGGTCTTAAGCAAGACAAGAATCATTTGTCCACTTTCTAAAAAAGCATCTTAAGTGGCGAGTTAAGATTCTCATGAAAACCATTAACTTCTTCAGTCCCATTTTGCTTCTGGGTTGACTTTGATGTTTCACAACCAAGCACTGGAACAAACTTCTGCTCATGAGTGTGAAGGACTGAGCACAAAGGCTTCCTCATTACACCTGCCCCCGAGTGTCCACGAGTCTGGCTCAGAGAAAACAGTGCTCACCACACCACGCACTGCTACCCCTCACAGCTCTCCTGTTGGGCCCCGATGCCCCAGAGTACATGAACTCCACTAAGATCTGGAGTCAACAGGTGTGAACTCCTGAAATCACAATATTTACGCTATTTTTTCTGTGAAGGCTTCCGGAACCCACTAAGAAGGGCTTAGAATCGGGTTTTCAAAAATGGACTTGTACACAAACAGACAGTGTGTCCAGTCAATGGCCTTTGGATATCATAAGCTCAGAAACCTCCACTGTAGAAAATAACTAGTGGTGGTGCACGCCTTTAATCCCAGCGTTCTGGAAGCAGAGCCAGGCGGATCTCTGTGAGTTCGAGGCCAGCCTGGTCTACAGAGCGAGATCCAGGACAGGCACCAAAACAGCACAGGGAAACCCTGTCTCGAAAAACCAAAAGAAAAAACAAGAAAGAAAGAAAATAACCAGCTAGGAAGAGAACTGGCTATCTACAAAGAGGCATGATGGCTGTCTCCATGGGTACAAAAGAGCCCTGAAATCCTTCACCATCCACTTGACAAATGGCTTCCTCTCTCACTTGTCGTAAATCCCCCTATGACTAACCAGTTGCGGAGGTCGGTTTGGGCTTTTCTTTTTCATCAGCTCCTGACATCCCTGCTAATCATCTCAAGGTAAACTTTCTCTTCTCCAAAGCTGAGGTCACAGCATTGCCTTCTAGGCACATCTGGTAGTAAATGCTGGCTCCGAATCGCTAACGTCACCCAGTGTGTGCCTGGAGACAGAGCCACCAGGGGTACTCTTGGCAATGCCAGAAAGGGCCTGTCACACCAACCAGCCTGGAAGGGCAAAGGTATACTGACACTACTCAGCAAAGAATGAGGCCCATGTGTCCCCTAGAAATAGGAGACACCTTCCCAAGCCAGAGAGGGGCCTGTGCATTGGAGGGAAATTGAAAACAGTACTTAGCGGCTCCCATGCATGTGGAATACATTACCCAGGAGATGGGGTCATACAGACAGGCTGCCCAGCATGCATGGAGCTCATGTTTGGGGCTCTGACAGGAAGCTTCTCCTATGTTGTCCCCAGTTGTCTGAAGGAAGAGGAACGACGCTATGAAGAAGTCCCACTTGAGGAGGTCATGAGGGTCCCAGTGGCAGCTAGGACGCCACACCCCACCTTGCTCTCAAGTGTCATTTCCTCGACAGCATTACATGACTATGGAGGCGCAATGCTTTAATACTTCAAACCCCAAAAGCCTGCATTGAGAGGACCACAGATCAAATGGTAGAGGCACTCATTAGGTTCCTAATATTCATTACAACACCGGTGTGGGGCGGGGGGGTGGGGGAGGCAAACCCAACTTCCTTCATCGTCAATGAAACCATCAGTTTATAGCACTGGAAACGGGAGCATAATCATAGTTATAAACCTGTAATGCTTCAATATGTCATCACAGCACGCTGAATTACAGAGATAGTGGAGACAAAAGCATTGCTTTTGCCTGTTTATTGGAATATTGCTCATACTGTCCACATTTTCAAAGAAGAAAAATATGAACATGAATATTTCCCACTCTTTGTTTTCTATCAGCTCGGGATTCTGGAACCCGCCCATCGTTCATCTCCGACTCCCCCGACCCTGCCTCCAACAGCGCCTCGCACACCACAGGCTCCAGGAAGGTTTGCAGATGGCTCCACCTGTTCTAGCGCTATCGACTCCATTAATGTTCATAGAGATGCTGCTTAGTGGCAGAGGAAGTTTCTGACCTGCAGTCCTTACCACTGCCAGGGCGGGTCAGGATGAAGTTGAAAGAGCAGCTCTCTCTGATGGGTTTCTCGGCCAACACCGTTTGCCTTCTGGCTGGCCCATCTTCTTCCAGGACACCCCAAACCCTATGCATGCTAAAGGCAGTTAAGTGCAAAACCTCTAGAGAAGGCAAGCACAGGGAGAAATCCCTTCCCGGCGCCTTAAAAGCCCTTCCCTTCTCCGCGTGATCTTTATTTGTAGCTTTGCCATAGTTTTTCTCTCTAAACGGTTTGTTCTAAGCTACAGATTTTTAAAGACCCCCTTTTCGTTAATGAACCCACAGGAGGGTCTGTTGAAAGCCACAAACCGACCCTCTTCAGAGACGTGCACACACTGACATCCACACCTGGTCATGAGTGGCCGTGGGGATGGTTTAGAGCCTGCGGAGGCTGGTCTGTGGTGAGGCTCTGAGCTGGCAGAGAGGGGCAGGCAGAAGAGCTAGACCACACTGGACTCAGCCACCCTCCCCTCTAACAGTCTTCGTGAGGCCCTCTGCTGACAAAGGGGGCCGTGAGTCTCACCCAGGTACCTTACAGCGCACCACACTGCAACCTATCTCAAGAATCATTCGGGTGGCCCTTTTCTCTTAAGTGGCAGGTATCACAGGGGCAGAGGAGGGAAAGGAAGAGAGGAAGACGAGGAGGAAAAGGGGAAGTGAGAGAAGAAAACACAAAGGGAGTATTTTGACTAGAGACAAGAAAATGCCCCACAGAAGATAAATTCGAAATGACTTAAAAATCCAATCAGAGGCGGGCTCCTGTTACTCTGGCTATTAACCCACCACATCTCCTCAGGCTAAGTCCTCATAATAATTCAATATTTACCTGACCTAAACCAGGGGTGGCCCCTCCATGGCCTGGGGAGCCACTTGCAATTGACTTTCAGTGGCCAGCAGCTGTAATCAAATAATGTGAGTGTCTAGCAGTAGGCTGATTGGGTTAGAGCAAATGCTGTGGCCCTATAGTTTAGGGAACTGCCAATCTGAGCTCCCACACCTCCTCTGGACCCCACAGTCGGTGTCTGCGTGCAGAGCTGATCTCAGGAAATGTTTGATGAATGATTCAGGGATACGCATGAATAGGTCAATGAATGTCATGTAGCTTCCACCCACCACCCCACGTACAAACACACACAGCTTCGGGTGAATCCACCTTTGTTCACAGCAATTCTCGTTCTCCATGTAACTACTGTACTCGCAGAGTCAGAACAAAGCTGGCACCATCTATCTCCCAGAAACTATCCCAGGTTCCCCTCGGTTGGGATGAGAGCTCTGAGCCCTCGTAGCAGCTTGCTATCAGAATCTTTACCTTCCTTGGGAGTCTGCTCAGAAGTGAAACGCAGCCCCTGAATTCAGAGTGAGTGTCTCAGCCCTCACTTTGGGCCATATTTGGAGACAGACCACTTACAAAACAATTAAGGTTAAGTGAAAGTCGGAGCCAACCCTAGCAGGACGGGGTCCTGCTAGATGAGGCACTGAGTGGGGTTTCTCTCCTGCCCTCCCCACACTGCCCTGCATGTCCACCAGCAAAAGGCCACGGGCAGAGCTAGCCGGGAAGGGAACCCTCTCCAGCACTCAACCTGCCAAAACCTTAAACATGGACTTCCAGAATGGCAAGACAATAAATGTCTGTGGTTTAAGCTAATCAGACTGTGGTAGCTGGGTATGGTCACCTGCACTGACTTAGTGTCCCACTGAGCTGTTTGTGGACCAGTGTTTACCTTTTTCGTATTTCTAGTCTCGTATCTACTGCAGTCCTCCCACATAGTAAATGCTCAACAAATACACATTGAGTAAAGGGAGGAACAGATGGAGACTAAAACACTGAAAAGAACCTCTCAGTTTCGCATCCTTGTGGACACAACCCATGCTTGCACCCCCATCAATGTAAACAGAAACTCAACGACCCACGGGGCTGTCACTCCAATGAGAATAATAGCAAAACGCCAGGCCACCCCCTTATCGTCCTTTCCACCCATCCCAATAGTTGTTGTTGCTTCTGACTCAGATGTTGGAAGTGAGAAGGGAAAGAGAGAGACTTTATAAATAATAAAGGGGCCGACGGGATGGTTCTGCAGACAAAAGTTCTTGCTGTACAAGATGGTGACCTGAGTTTAGTCCCCAGTATCCACATAAAGTGGAAAAAGAGAACCAACTCCACAAATGCATCTTTGGCTTCCACATGTGTGCCATGGCATGCATGCTCCCTGACATACACCACACACACACACATATACACGTGTGTGTGTGTGTGTGTGTGTGTGTATACCGTGGCATGCATGTTCCCCAGCACACGCCATCTACACACACACAAATTATATTTTGTAAGTGCTTCTTTCTGTTGTTTGATTCATACATCAGCAAGCTCTGCAGAGCCCTTTCGCCCTCTGGTCAGGTATTGGAATTCCAGTGTTGTACCTTGACAGATGAGCCAGAGCGAAGTCAAGGGCCTGCCCTCCAGGAACATGGCATTACTCTGGAGCCTGATGGCAGAGCTGGTTCTCTCTCTCTCTCTCTCTCTCTCTCTCTCAGTCATTCCTGCATGCATTGGTCGGTAGGATGCACTGAGAATGTATGGTCCAGGGAAATGAAGACAAAACCAATCACAGATCCTACCTCTAAAGAGCTTAATGATGAAGACAATGAAGATATGAATTCAATTGCTATGTAACTGGCCCTCTCCTGGATGCATGCTTTCTATATTATATCACTTAACCTTCGTTAATACTTCTGTGGTGTGGCTGGCTGCCACCATTCCACGGTATGGACGAAGAACCTGAGACAGAGGCAGGTCAGTTGCCCTATGAAGCAATTCAAGAGTTGAGCTCCCACCTTCGGGTGGGAGAACTTATGCCCCAGAGCTCTCGTTCTTAGTGACTGTTTCAAGCTGCCTGTCTTAGTTACTTTTCTACGGCTGGGATAAGGCACCATGACTAAGGCAACTTACAGAAGAAAGAGTTCATTATGGTTTACAGTTTCAGAGGGGTAGAGTCCATGAACATCATGGCAGCAGGCAGGCATGGCACTAGAGCAGTACTAAGAGATCACATCTTGAGGTACAGCCAGGAGTCAGACAGAGAAAGGGAACTCAAATTGGCATCTTTAAAAACCACAAAGCCCCGTCCTCTGTGACACACCTCCTCCAACAAGGCCACACCTCCTAATCCTTCTCAAACAGTTCCACCAATTGGGAACAAAGTATTCAAACATACAAGCCTATGGAGGCCATTCTCATTCAAACCACCACACTGCCCAAAGGGGATGAGGACCTTACTTTAACCTCACTGTTGGGACCACTGTTGTGGCCATCTTACTTTAAGAAAGCTTCCGTAGTTTGCCCCACAAACAGTACTGGGAACAATCATTTCAATGTAAATTCTCGGGCTTGGTACAATCTTGTGCATTTCCATGGAAGTTAGCTCATGCTGTATCACTGAGAACATGACCCAGTTTAGCAGCATCAACACAGCAGGCACCAGAGAAAAAGGCAAGTATTAGAAGGCCAAGGCATGTAGGAGATGAGAGGCCCACAAACCATGGAGCATGGTGAAGACAGAAACCAGTAACCGGCTCAGCTTTTGATTAGAGTCCCTGATACCCCCACTGCATGGAGGGACCTAAGAAAGGCCAATTTTAACAGCAGCAGGAACAATAGGCTCACAGAAACCTGCCCTTGAGTGTGGCTACGGTCAAGGTGCAAAGGCAGCTGCCGCGGAGATGGGGAAGTTTGGGGAACCCCTGAATATCAAGGTCTTCCTTCAGCTGGAGCACAGTGAGGGCATGAGCTCTGGGTACTCATTTCCATGTAAATGACAGCAGCAGCCGCAGCAGATTTCCAGCAAAGCCACTCTCAAGGGGATGGATAAATGCTTGCTACCACATAAAACCACACAAGACCCTCTGCTATCGATCCAAAGTCGAAAGATCAGGTTGTATTTGAAAGAAGCCTTTCTCAAATCAGACTGGAACATTCTAGAAGACCTGCCATGGTCAAGGTCTGAGGGGCAGGGCAGAAGCTACAGCAAGGTACCCTCAGTCTTCCTGTATTTTGAGGTCAATACACAGAGGCTTTCCTGTCATTCATGGGGGACTAGGAATCCCACGATCAATCACCAGCCTACAAATGTCTGATAGCTCCATCCTACTTGCCAAACTATAAAGAAGAATCCCAACACTTAGAGACAGCGAGAAGCTGGAGGTGAGAGGAGGCATTGTTGAACAAATACAAGTACAGAGACTCTCTGGTGTAAGCAAGCTGTGGCCCACAGACTGCACTCAACTGAGGGTGGCCATGAATGCAGCCCAACACAAAAACCACAGGCTTATTACCATTATGAGAGATTTTTACAGTTTCTCTTTGCACCGCAGTCCACCTGGTTCTCGAGTCTGAACTTGGCCAATGACATCATGTTGCATTATCAAACAGTGGACCCGCTTCAGGTAAATCTAAAGGCAGACTCCCAGCTCGTCCCAGCCTCTGAGCTAAGGATGCAGAGGCTGAGCCCTACGGCATCCACATGCTTCCACAACAGAAAGACCATGCTGGCTAACGGGGAGGCAGAGCAAGAGACACACAGAGTAAGTCCCTCCCTCGTGAACCTTTGCAGCACCTGGAATGACTTGCTTGCCTGCTTCACATGTTTAATTTCTCTTTTCCTGGGGCTTCTGTCGGCACACAAAAAGAGCCGATTGGGCTTGGGCCAACAGCTGTTGAGAAATTCCTTTCGGCAGTACAAGGACCTTCTCCATCTCCGGACGTGACTATTCTCTGAAAGCGCCGGCAGTGGGGACCCAGAACAGACTGGCACATCCCATTTTGCAGCAAAACAGCTCCTCCAGCTGCCTCGCCTCATGTCCACACAAAATGAGCTTCCAATGGCATCAGGATTCACTGGGGGGGGGGATGTTTTTTATATTATGCAGAGCATCCCTGTTGGCCTTTCCTACTTAGGTAAGCAAAAGGAAAAAGTGGCCCCAGGTGCAGCGGAAAGGTGTTCCTTCCAGACATCCAGGCAGTCATCACTGTTTCAGGTTCACTGAAAGCCTTCTGATGCTATGCCTGCACCTGCTTCCTGTCCAAGTCCTGCACCTTCTTCCTGTCCACAGCCCTGCACCCTCTTCCTGTCCACAGCCCTGCATCTTCCTGTCCACAGCCCCGCCCCTTCTTCCTGTCCACAGCCCTGCCCCTTCTTCCTGTCCACAGCCCTGCATCTTCCTGTCCACAGCCCTGCA
>CABHPQ010160017.1:28810-39754 GCA_902168405.1 Peromyscus aztecus
TTCCTGTCCACAGCCCTGCACCTTCTTCCTGTCCACAGCCCTGCACCCTCTTCCTGTCCACTGCCCTGCACCCTCTTCCTGTCCACAGCCCTGCACCTTCCTGTCCACAGCCCTGCACCTTCTTCCTGTCCCACAGCCCTGCACCTTCCTGTCCCACAACCCTACCAGATGCTTGGGAATTCTCCAGTGGCCTTGGTTTGTAGAGAAAGAAGCAAACGCATAGGAAGGTTATGTGACTTGCTTCAGAGGCAGCAGGATGGTGACAGGGTGTGGGGTGACAGAGGGCTCACTCTTCAGCAACCCACCTCTGCAGAGTTACAGACAGCTGGCTGGGTCCCTGGAGAACTCAAGGACAGGGGTACCAAGGAGATGGGCAGGAAGGACCGTCATCCACAGCACAGAGCAGCCAGGAGGAGGAGGTGGCTGCAGGGATGGAGTGCACTGCCACCATCACTACAGTCAGGCACACAGGAAGGGAGGCATCCACAGATGCTCAGACACGTGGACACCAGCTGGAGGTCCTGCTGAACCCTTACCCTCCTAGCCTTCTCCTCCCACCAAAGACTGGAAACTGTTCTGAGTGAGTGTTCTTCATCTGAGCTCAAATGTCTTCATGTGGATTCTCCAGCCCCTGTACTACTTTTAAGTTGTAACCAAAGTCTCCTAAGAAGTGACTTAAAGGAAGAAGGAATTATTTTGACTCTAAGTTTAGGGGACAGAGTCCGCCACAGTGGGGAAGCCATGACAACAGGAAAGTCTGTGGTGGGGGAGGGGGAAGTGGGGTAGGTGGGAGGGTACGTGTCTGGGATGGCTTACCTCCTCGCGTCTCTGGGGAATGAGAAGAACAGACGAGAAAGGAAACGGGGCTTCACTATGATCCTCCAGGCCCAGCCTCCAGTGACTCACTTCCTCCAGCTAGGTTCCACTTCACAGAGGCTCCACAGCCTCATCAAACAGCAGCACCAAGCGAGGAGCCAAGTGTTCAAACACATGTGTGCTGGTTAGTGTTATGTCAACCTGACACTAGCTGGAGTCATATGAAAGGAGGGAACCTCAATTGAGAAAACGCCTCCATAAGTTCCAGCTGTGGGACATTTTCTTAATTAGTAGTGATTGATGGGGGAGGGCCCAGCCATTGTAGGTGGCACCATCCCTGGGCTGGTGGTTCTGGATTCTATAAGAAAGCAGGTTGAGCAAGCCATGAGGGGCAAGCCAGTAAGCAGCACCCCTCCATGGCCTCTGCATCAGCTCTTGCCTCCAGGTTCCTACCCTCACTGCTTTTGATGATGAACAGTTAGATGAAACTGTGAGTGAAATAAACCTTTTCCTCCCCAAGTTGCTTTTGGTCATGGTATTTCATCACAGCAACAGTAACCGTGACTAAGACAACATGAAGCCTGTAGGTGTCATGGTATATCCAAAACATAACAGACTCCCCACTACGGCCTTTCTCCTTCCCAGCTCAGCTTTCCGCCTGGTTGGCACAGACACCCAGAATTTGGATCACTAAAACATTATCCTAATAATAACATAAAAATATCCCAATAATAACATAAAAATAACATAAAAGCTCCCAAACAGGAGGGAGTATTCAATAACCTGAATCAAGTGTATTTGGTTTTGCTTTTAAATTCTTATTGGTATCAATATTGATGAGCTGCACAGCTCCTCAGGCTCCAAGCTGGCTTTTCCTCCCAACATTACATCCCCAGCCTCTCCTCCTACACTCCCTTCCCGGGAAAGCCCAGCCCCTCCCACAGTCCTCTTGAAGCAGATGACACACACATCTTCATCTCCAGCCCTGATGGCTCTCCTGAGCATCGAACTGAGTTCTCAGCGGTTGGATGGACAGATGGCGACCAAACGTATGTGCCGAGGGCAAGGCAGCCTTCCCATCACCGGGAGGACAAGGCTGAGAGAGTGAGGGGTCAGCAGGGTCTCGACGTGTCCGTGGGCAGCTCTCGATGTGGCCCTGCCTGTGGACCTGAGTGATGGTGACAGGGCACACCCTCCTTGCTGCTACCCTTCATCAGTGGCCCCTCCGATGGGGTGCTGTCAGGCTCTGCCAGTGGCCCTCCCCCTTCTGCCAACCTCACATCCCCCGTCCGCCTCAGTTAATTCTGCCTCTGCGTCTTTCCCCTCTGCGTAGCTCTCTGTAGTTGAAGCCCTCAGCATGGCCCTCCTGAGTCAATACAGTTGTTTCCTAACTGCCCTCCAGAGAATATACATTTGCAGAGGGCAGGGCTTTGTTTCCAACTGTATCTGCCACCTAGTCTCGGATAGATGCATGATAAATATTTAATGAGCAAAGGTTTCTCTACATCTCTATCTTCCACACTGCTAAAAAATCCATTTCTAAAACAAAATGAAACAGATCATGCCATGCCCCCGAAGGCCTGGGTTTTTTTGTTTTGTTTTGTTTTGTTTTTTTGTAGGCTCTCATCCAAATCCCTGAGTGTTGTGGTTAGCCAGGCATGTGGATCCGATCTGCCCTCTGCAAGTGCACTTTCCCAAGGCTACCCTGAGCTATCCCTTGCCTTCAGTATGTATTCTTTCTCCTCCGTGGTCTCCGCTCACTCACACTGTTCTCCCTTCTCAAAAAGACATCATCTTCCAACACCTTCTTCGCCTGGAAATTATTTTATTGATCAAGCCTCAGCCCCAAAGCCTTTGTGTTCCATGAGCCTCCACCCCAACCCCCACCCCACCCCCAAATCTCGGAGATAAAGTTCCACTAAGATCCCACTGTACTATATCACAGTCGTTGGTTCCATGGACCACTGAGACCAAGAATCAGGAGCTATGCAGTGAATACCTACACCAGCCATCTACCTTGACCTATGCTGATGGACATGTAAGTGTATTCCATATCCCTTCCAGGCAAAGAAGACTCTCTGACGGGCTCACTCCCAGCACAGTAAACATAGCAGGCGTTCATCATCAGTTTGTTCTCAGCGATGCTGGCACCTCAGGGAGTTATGATAACACACACACACACACACACACACACACACACACACACACACAGCTGATTTTCACAGCACCTAGGGAAGTAACTCCTTTTCACAGATAACGGAACCAAGGCAGCAAGTAGGTTACCATCCCTCTGCCCAGTGGTAACAGCAGCAGTGAAAACTGGTTACTCTCTGCGAGACACCGCGTCTCCCCAGTGCTTGCCCCCAGAATCCATAGCATATCCACGGAGTCAATATTAATAATAAGTAAATGCCTTCCACCTACCAGGTATAAATAGGATGACAAGGGGGAAAAATATGCCCTCTACTTCTAATCCAAGGCAAATGGGGAGGTGGGTGGAACCTGGGCAAGACATTTAAAAGGCCACACAGTAATTCATAACTGAATTCTTCTTAACCAGATAAACTACAAGTTTCCTAAAGATTGTTTCCCAATTTAAATATAATTCAATGCAATTTAATTCCTCTATTTAAATAAAATTTTAAAAGATGAGGTCCCCATCAGCTACTGAGTACATGCTGTTATACTCTAACCTAAATTTACAGGAGTCTTCAACCACCTCCAAAAAATGTTTTTTTTTTTTTTCTGTGTATATGTGTGTGTGTACTGTACACAAATGTATGTGTTCATGGAGAGTAGACATGGCTATAAGTGTGTATATGGTGACTAGAGGTTAGTCAGGTATCTTCCTCTATATTTCTCTGCCTTATTTTTAAAAATAATTTATTTAACTTTTTACGTGCACTTGTGTTTTGCCTGCACATATGTCTGTGTGAGGGTGTCAAGTCCCCTAGAACTGGTGTTTCAGACAGTTGTAAGCTGCTGTGTGGGTGCTGGGAATTGAACCTGGGTCCTCTGGAAGAGCAGTCAGTGCTCTTAACTGCTGAGCCATCTCTCCAGCCGCATGCCTTATTTTTTTTTAGATTTATTTATTTTATCTTATGTATATGAGTGTTCTGCTTGCAGATATACGTGTATACCATCTGCATCAGATCCCCTGGAGCAAGAGTTACAGACAGCCATGAGCTGTGAAATAGATGCTGGGAACTGAACTCGGGTCCTCTGTAAGAGCAATAAGCACTCTTAACTGCTGAACCAGCTCTCCACCCCACCACACACAACTTATTTTTTGAGACAGGGACCTTTACTGAACTCAGAGCTCACTGATGGCTACACTGGCCAGCAAGCTTGTCTCCACCTCCACAGCACTGGGATTGTCTGCAGCCAAGCCTGGCTTCTTCTTATGTGAGTCCTAGGGAGCTGAATGCAGGTCCTTGTATCTGTACAGCAAGCCAGTCACCAACTGAGCTATCTATCTCCCCGGCCTCCAACTCTTACCTTCAAATGTATCTTTGGGTTAGATTAGGCTATTAAGACTCCATGTTACTTAACAGAAGCCCTCAAAAAGGATAACTGAAAATCTTTCACGAGATTAAGCCTATCAGATTTCCATAAAACCAGTAGATCCTGTTATCCGTCTCATGGTTAAAAAAAAAAAAAAAAAAAAAGTCAATCTCCCGAATGTAAGAGCTTAAAGTCCAGAAACAACTTCTACATTCTTCACTGAAAATTTGAATTTGGCAACTAGCTAGATCAGTACCAATGTTGTGGGAACACTAACGTTAAAACCACTCTGAGAACACATTTTACGTTTTTCTTAAAAGAACCTCTTCCCCTTACTGGCTCACTCAATCCAACCACACATTCTCTTTTATAAATGCAACCAGACCGAAAAAGTAAGGTTGTTTTGTATTTTGTTCCTGTCGGAAAAATAAGAATATAGTGTGTGAGTGACCTTCCTTGTCCAGCTTTTCTTCCACACTGGCGATTCGAGGAGATAAAAGCCAACCATTTTAAACAGAAGCAAGAGACGGCCAAGCACAAGCACAACCTTCTTCTCCACAGAGCCTCATCCTTACTCATCCTCCCCTGAAAAGCTCCATTTATTAGGACACAGATGCAGTAACCACCGACCAACCTTACTCAACTCCGCAATTCTTCCCAGCTTCTATGCACTCAAATCCATGTCTAGATACTCGGGACACGTTCAGATACACAGACAGGGTCACAAAAGTGCCGGCCCGTGGAGGTTGCATGAGTTTCTGGTGTCTCTGGACTCACTGCTGTGTTCCCAGGTTTAATGTCACTTCTAAATAATGTCAAGAATTTGTTTTCATTTGACTTCTCCGATGTTCCCAATTTACCTTGTTTAAGATTAATAAAGCAATTACAATACTCCCAATTAAGAAGCTATTTCAAAATGCACTTTCAATTCCAGTGTGTGAGCAAGTCACTTAATTATTTCTATTTGTTTTTCTCTTCTCGAGTGGGTAACTTCTCTTAGAACATTTCAGACATTTTTTTTTTTTTTCCGTAAAGATGAAGGAAAACTGGGCCAAATTCCTCCCCCAATTCAGCCTGGAGTTCATCTAGCCGACATGTCTTCCTGGGCAGGAGAGCAAGCTCACCTGACTCTCAGATCTTGTGAACCATCGAATCTTATTCTTCCTCCAATGTAACATTTCAAGGGAGAAATGCTCACTCGGGCTCAAAAGTCCTAGTTACCACGGTCTCCCTCCTCAGGGTTCGGGTTACAGCTGCTTGCCTCTGTGTCCTGCTTCCTAATCTGGCTTTATCTGACCATTTATAGACTCTAGGAGAGCAACCTCACAGAGGATGTCTCTTAAATAAAGATATTAAAGATGGGAGAGATAGTAAAAAAAAAAAATCTCCTCTTGGTGCCTTCAGCAATTGCAGGTAGTGGTACACACGGAATCTGTTTGCACTGCTTTTAACACTCTAAGCACATGCTAGCGGAGGGATCATTAACACTTGTCCAAAGTGCATAGAAACTGCAAGAAAAGCTGTCACAACCCCCAGAAGGGGATGGTGAGCATGCATGTCACTGGTCCCAGGGACCAGGCATCTCTTTGCTCAGAGCAGGTGAGAGTCAGGGAACATCCCCTTCTGACCTGGGGGACAGGTCCTTGTGTTTCTGGTCTCTTACCATTATCTACTCAGAGTCCAAAGTTCAGGCACCCAGGCCTCTACTTCACCACAGATTGTGGAATTTGGATTCATATGGATTCACATAGTGTGTTTATGGTCCTTTCTGGTCACAATACCAGAGTTCCCTTATGTCATGGTGGGGAAGGGCAATTTTCAAACTATTTGATAATTTCAGCTTAAATGGACACTTTTGGGTCAACTATCATAAAAATGGGGTTGGGGTGGATGTATTAGAGATCGGAATCGTCATGTCCTGCATACTAAGAGGAAGGCCATAATGAAGAGGACGAGGTGCCCATTCTTGTCATCTCTCGGGTTCCTCTTCTATTACACAAGGATAAACAGCGGTGTGCACCATGCACACTCACTGTGGGGAATGAAATGAGGTTACACACGTACGGGAGTAGGGGCTGGCACATACAAGGCATGCTCTAGGCATCTGCCATTAGTACTACTGACAATTTGGAAATGTTTAACAATCACTCGGATTTCAGTCAATTTAACATTTCATCCCATCTTTCTCAATCTTCCATGGTTAGTGATAGCTGAATAGTGTGTTCCTGTGAAAATGGACCAATAAGAAGATATGTGATACATGAGACTAATACACCTTCTGTATCCGCCATGGATGTTGCTGTGTGTCTAGGCAGAAGGAGATTGTGTTTGCAAATAAGCTGAAAAGCTTGCTCATTTAGCCCTTTCTTCCCCTCAGTTCAGAGGCAATGATCCTGGTGACCTATTTAGACATACCATTACCCTGTGTGGTTATTTCAATTACCAAACACTGAAGGAGCTTCCAAAATCAAGGATAAAGAGAAGCAATCTGAAAAATCACTTTTCTCATCAGTATCAATAAATAACACTAGATTTTAAAATTGAACTGAAAATCTATATTAAGAAATTTTTGTGCAAGTCATTTGCATTGAAACTTTTGGGAAGTTTTATTTGTATATTTCCCTGGGAGCAAAAACTAAATCCTCTTATATGTGTATTTCCAGGCATGCAATAGTGCCAAATGATGGAACGGAGGGATGGAGAAGGCAGCTAAGAGCTTGGAACCCAGCAATTCCTCAAAGTCCCCCGTATTGTGAGTGTGCATTCCAAGATTGCCTCCGGGTGCTTAAAATCTCAGACAATAGCAAATCCCACATACTAAACTTCATCTTGTCCTACACATACCTATGATAAAGTTAAATTTATATGTTAGACATAGTAAGGAATTAACAATACCAAACAATAAAAAAGAACAACTGTAACAATATGTGGTGCACGCCTTTAATCCCAGCACTCGGGAGGCAGAGCCAGGTGGATCTCTGTGAGTTCAAGGCCAGCCTGGGCTACAGAGTGAGTTCCAGGAAAGGCACCAAAACTACACAGAGAAACCCTGTCTCGAAAAAAAAAAAATGCTCTAATACACATCTTCTGGATATTATCTTAAATATCCTACTGTTTTATACAGTGGACAAAGGGATTAATTTATATTCCATGCAGGAGGAACTGGGCAGGTTGGTAAAAGACTTTCTCCTGCTATTCAAAATAGCACTCCCACTTTATTGCTTATTCAAGATTTTTCCA
Organism: Peromyscus aztecus; assembly: GCA_902168405.1. NCBI lineage: Eukaryota > Metazoa > Chordata > Mammalia > Rodentia > Cricetidae > Peromyscus > Peromyscus aztecus. Next base: position 36,371 of record CABHPQ010160017.1, read on the forward strand.
CTTAATATTTTTAGGCCATGATGATAACTGGCAACTGGAATCCATGCAGCCACGTAAGAGCAGAGGCTGAACTTGAACTCTGCTCATCCTGGAAAGAATGCAGAGCCCTCGTTCTCATTGGAAGGCCTTTTGGAGGCACTAGAAATATATCTCGGACACCGAGAAGAGAATAGCACACTCGTTTTTCTTCATCTCTAATCAGTATCTACTGGGTCAAGATCTCCATCAACACCCACCATTACTCTAGGGAATTAAAGAAACACTGGGTCTCTCTGACTTGCCTCTTCTCTTCTGGCTTGTGAGATGTGAGATTTGCTACTTGCTACAGGAAATCCTTCTGTGCCCCCAAAGCTTTCGGATTTCACCTGTCAATAAGCTGAGTCTCCATGCTGCTTACATTACCACAGGCTTTGTTGAGGAAATACGCGCTGGAGTTTTGGGAGTTGGGACTTGGTTGACTAGGTTCAGCTTGAAATCATGGATTTTAGATACAGCATTCCAGGAAAAGCCTCTACTCAACCACACATAAAATTTTTCTCAATAAAACTCCAAGTGCCCACATCTACAAGCCAGCTGATCACCCAGAAAGCATTTGTTCCTATCTGCTGGCACACAGATACAGCCTCATGACCCAAATGAGACCTCACAGGGCTAAATTCAGACAGAATTGTAAGGCGGGTGTGTTGACGTGGAAGCAGGGAAGTGGGAAGCATAGCCTGCCTGACATTCTGCTCCAAACTGTCCCCTGAATCCCACTGATACGATACATTCAGGATGCTCCCAAGACCCTTAAGAAAAGACTCCAATTATCTGCCCTTCTCCATATTGGTTCACTGTGGCCACAGAGTCTGCATTCATCAGACTATTTTCTGCTCTCTGGTGAGTCCAATCATGTGACCATCTCCACATCTCTGGACAAGATATCTCTGCCACCCCCTCCCACCCTAAGTGTCTCTCTGTCTCTGAAGCCCTTCCAGACTTCTCCTCCAGCCTTCCCCAGACCACCTCCCACTGGACGTGGCCTCAGCTTTCCATAACTCGCCCACCCACGGCGGTTTTTCTCTGAACAGTGAAGCAGGAATTGAGGTATCTTTTTTTCTTGCTTCCCACCAACATTAACCGAGCATGTGGCCACGAATGAGATGCTGCACTGGTGCCTAAAACGTAAAAATGTATCAGTCAAGATCCTTGCCTTCAGTGGGCTTACAAGGGTATGATATGGCATTGCTTCTTTGAGCAACGGGAGCCCAGGAGAGGGAAAAATTTACTGACTGGAGAAGCATAGTATTATGACACTTAGGTGATGCCTTAAAATTCTTCATTGGGAGAATAAGGGAGGGTTCTATTGGTTTAAAAGAAGAATGTGAGTCATAGGCCTTCATTTGAGTCAGGGTACAAGCCCTTAATGTTCATTGAATAAATAGACCAAAGATGCCCCAAACTATAACACTGTCTTAGCTACTACTTCCCCATGGCCTTCTACAATTACTGAGTGTCTGTGGCATTTCCATCCCTGACACCAACTCCCTAAGATTTGTACAATCCTCCTTATTTTATAGATAAGGAAGCTGAGACCCCCATACCAAAAATCTGAACACTAGGAAATGTCAGCGCCCACCCTGAGTTCCCAATAATAGAAGGAGTTCATCTTTGAGAAGCAATTTGTAGAGCAAAGTCTAGGTCTTCTTCCTGTACATCTGAGGGGCCGACTCTAGTCACCCCTCAAAACTCAGGAGGCTTCTAGGAAAGTAGACTGAGGCAAAAGAAGAAAAGCAGCTAATACTACAGTCCACAGGATTTGGGGCACAGCAGGGTCCTGTGTCCCCCCATAAGCCTGGTAGGAGTCCACTCAGGATACTCATTTTCAAAGGTTCCGAATGAGGGCCCTTCTACCCAACTGACAAAAGACATCTCCAAGAAAGCCACCCAAAGTCACCACAAGCTAAGCCAGGCTCATAAAAGCTCTCCTAGGGCTCAAAGAGTTGAATTGGATCTCTGGCTTCCCAGGACAAAGCTTTTCGGTTTTGATGGAGTTCTTTTCTCTCTCCTCTTTTGTCTGGTCATTTTCTCAATTTCTCCCTTTCTAGTTCAGGCTTTTTCTGTAATACTTATATTGGGCACAGGCTTTCTTCCCCCCCTCCTAGCTCAGACTATTATATCAAGCTATTGTGGTGTTCCTTCCCCTCTGAAAGCAATCAAAAATGAAAATCCACATTTCCGAAGAGTGTCTATTAAATATGCACCTTTTGTGGGTTAAAAAAGGAAAGTGCTCTCTGAGGACTGACTTCAGCTGTGTTTCACCTACAGATTAGATACTGGGTGAGACTTCTGCTCCTTAGCAGGTCATTTGCATCTGGTAATTGAGAAGGAGGTCAGGAAGTCTGGAGTCAGAAGCAGCTTATTTTAAGGAATACCTTAGTCTAAAGCATTGCTAATCAAACTGTGATCTTTGGACCAGTAGCAAAGGCTTCACCTGGGAGCTTATTGAATATAGACCCTTGGGGCTGAAGAGATGGCTCCAAAGTTAAGAGCACCTGTCTCTTTTCTAGAAGACCTGTGTTCAGATCCCAGCACCCATGTTGGGCCGCTCATGACTGCTTGTACCTCAAGCTCCAGGAAATCCAGCGCTCTCTTCTGGCCTCCTAGGGAACCAGCACAAACATGGCAGATGCATATGCACATAAACAAAAATAATATTAAAAACATAGAAATGTAGACTCTCAGGGACCACCCAAAGCCAATGAACCAGGCTCTAGTTTTTAACACGATTCCAGGTGATTTGCACACACACAGATGTTTTAAGAGCAGAGGTCTGGAGCAATGGTAAATTTGCCTTTATTGTCAATCTGGATATGAAAGAGATTTCTCTTCTAAGAAAGTAAACCTGTTTCATCAATGCTTAGGATGTCCCCCACCGTCCTTTGCTACTCACACTGTGGATTCATACAGGAGTCCTAAAATGATAAGTATCCCTCTACAAATCAGCATCAGCCAAAAAAAAAAAAAAAAAGAGTTGAAGGTGAGATCAGGCTGGTGACCAGCCATTCTGCAGCAGATGACCCCTAAGAGGAAAGGGCTGTGACACTGAAGGGTAACGGAGAACCCTTACTCCATCGTTTCCCGAGGCTCAGGGAAGGGATAGAAATAGACATCTCTGCACAAGCTACAAAGGTAAGTGGTGAGTCCAAAGGGTCTTGCTAAACTGAGCTGGGAAAGTCCTGAAAACAATGGATGGAGCCAAGAGCACGCACAGCCTTTCTGATCAGCCCATGCTCACATGCCGATGGACTCTGGTTACCTCCTTTGTCGTCTACCTGGGAGACATGAGCTGGGAACATGGACAATCATGTGGACCTGGTTGGAAGGACCAGGAGGTAGCACTGA
>CABHPQ010160018.1:0-15881 GCA_902168405.1 Peromyscus aztecus
ACCTGGAAGAATGTTTCCCGAGTGCCTGCTAGCTGACCCACATGGGTGACACATGTATTTACCATGCCCAGATTACCTCCCACCAAACCAAGAGATAGATACTAACCCCATGAAAAGAAAATGGACAGATTCATAGAAGTCAAATGACAGGCCCCCACTCAGAGCCTCCCAACTAATCCGGGTACTGTTGGGACTTGAATCCAAGTTCACCTGTCACTAAATGAAAACACCCACAGCTATTTGATGATCAGATTATTTGACTGTATGAATTAATGAAAGAGATCTATTGAGGATAGTTTGATCCAATCTTCTGCAATGATTCAGAAATGTTTTCAAAATCTTTCCATACCTCCATCTTTAGGGTACCATTTCAATGCCGATAGATGCAGCATACAGTTTCCCACACTCTATACACGCAAAGACTGACTTCCCTGTTTCAGCTATGCTGCAGGGTTATTTAAATTAACTTGGCTTTTAAAATACAAGCAAACAGAATGGGAGCTGTGAGCCACCCCTCCCTCATCTTCCAGGAGACCCCTGTACAGACGCTCTGTATTGGCAGAAACCCAGTAACACTTTAGTAAAACAAAGGCTAGAAACAAAAGCAAGTACTGTTTTATTTATTTATTTATTTATTTATTTATTTATTTATTTATTTAAGTTCTCTGCTGATGCTATTCATCTTCCTGGGAGCTCCCTGCCTTAGTAAAAGAAGAAAAATCCATTCCAAAAGAATAAGCGTCCGGTTAGAAAACACGTAGTTGAAGGATTGAAATCACACTGAAGAGGGGAAATTCTCTCTCTAAATCAGCACCGTTAGTTAGCCTTCGATTCTTCCCCACTTGAAATCACCTTGCGTGTCTCTGGTGAGCTGGGCCCCTCATCCTGGGAAACACTGCCAATAGATGCTACAGCTTCAAGTCAGACACCAGTGGGCCCCGAACTGTAGCCGTATTAACTGTATTCTTGGAGCCAATGTCCTTGAACAAAGTTATAAAATCCTAATGACAGCACAGGTTTCAGGTCAAGGATACAGTGCTAAATAATACAGTTTTAAAGTACCTTCTGAGAAACTTGGCCAATAGTAGTAAAACATAGTTCCATTTTCCCCCCTTTGACTTTATTGATCCAAAATAGTGAACATCTACAGTGGGTTCCTATGTCTTGGTGATTACCGGTGAAAGACAGAGAAATACTGCCCTGGTCTTAGCTGTGCACTCTTAGGCAAGTAGATTAAGCTTTCTGTGCCTCATTTCATTTTCGAAAGGGAGGTAGCAATGCTGCCTGTCTCACTGGCTTCCAGGGGAACTACATGAGGTGCTGGTGTATCTCAGAGCCCTGTAAGAGGTGGATGTCCTTACTCTCACTGGTTAGAGGTGGCGATACTTGGCAAAGAGAGGTAAAAACTAAACCAGTCAGCCCAGATGATAAGATCCAGGACAGCAAATAAAATGAAAGTGGCCCTCAGTGGTGGGACAGTCCAGGTCTCACAAGACGGATGCTCTGAGATGGGAGATGTTGTTGGGGGCAAGCAGGCCTGTCCATCAGAAGCTCCTGCTGGGGTGTTCTGGAGAAGGAGGAGGGTAGATCAGCTGTGTGGGTGGGAATGTTCAGAGAAGAAAATCACCTCGGCGTGCTGAGACAAGAACTCCAATGGTTTTCTTTTTTCTTTTTTTATTTTATTTTTCGAGACAGGGTTTCTCTGTGTAACAGTCCTGGCTGTCCTGGATCTCACTCTGTAGACCAGGCTGGCCTCGAACTCACAGAGATCCACCTGCCTCTGCCTCCCGAGTGCTGGGATTAAAGGTGTGTGCCACCACCACCGTGGGCGAACTCCACTGTTTCTATATGCGACAGGGTGAAGGGAAGAGAGGAGCCCAGTGGAAAGCCAGAGAATGACAGGGGTCTCCTGGAAGATGAGGGAGGGGTGGCTCACAGCTCCCATTCTAGAAGAACTGACCTGTGACAGAATTAGACAACAGCAAGCTGTCTTTCCCTTTCAGCTTTATTCACGGTGACAGTCCCCAAGGAAGTGTACACAGTAGAGTTCGGCAGCAACGTGAGCCTGGAGTGTGATTTTGACCACCGAGAATGCACGGGGCTCGAAGAAATAAGAGTCAGTTTGCAGAAGGTAGAAAATGACACCTCTTCGCCAAGTGAGAGAGCCACCCTACTGGAGGAGGCGCTGCCCCTGGGGAAGGCCTTGTTCCACATCTCCAGTGTCCAAGTGAAAGATGCAGGGCAGTACCGCTGTCTGGTCATCTGCGGGGCTGCCTGGGACTACAAGTACCTGACGGTCAAGGTCAAAGGTGAGTGTTTGCAAGTTATCGCTGATGGAGAGACGCACCACAGCATGCTGCTCTCAGTAGCTCAAACAAAAGCTGGAAACCGGCTTCAAAGAGGCAGCTACTTCAAAAGGGGGGAAAGCGCCTGGCTGGAAATATTTTTTGACATCCGGTATAAGAAAAGGTTCAGAGGTTAAAGCAGCAGACACAGTGGGGTAGAGGAAGTCAGGACAATGAGAAGACTTCCTGCTTCTTCCTCTGCTGGACTCAGGACTCCCTTGTGCAGGAAGATTTTTTTCCTTAACGCAATGGTTCTCACGGAGGGACCTGTTGATTCCCACGGACTCTCCGAGGGAAGAACAAGTATGGGTGTCTAGCTCTTCACCGTCCTCAATCTCTTTCCCCAGCTGATGAACCTGAGAACGTACCGCCGGGCAAAGCGTTTAGGGTTCCCCTGAAACACTCCTTCTTCATGAAGGGCCTGCCTCCCTTCTCAAATATAATCCGTTGACCCAAGTTTAAAACCTCCCCAGTGTCAGAGCAGGATGGCTGCTGCTTTATACACAGCAGCTATAAAATGCTTTGCTTCCAATAGAACTAGAGGATGGTGAGGACCCTCACCTAGAGACAGTAGCTGATAATCAAAAATTAGCAATTTTTGCCTGATAAACTGTGTCTTTCAAATTGCTTCTGATTCCTACTAGGTAATTCATATGAACAAGATTTAGCTACAAAAATTTAAAAAATTAAATTAAATTCATGTTGAATTCTACCTCACAGAATAGTCCTAAACATAATCTATAGGCATTTTCAGATTGATGAATAACTTAAATGATACATCCAGTACACTTTTATTTTCCACACTTAATAATTGTCAATATCCATGATATTTTACATTTTGATAATATGTGTTGATAATGGTAATGAAATTACATTATAGAAGAAAACTTTGGACACCTAAAATCCCACAGTAATAAGGAAAATTTTAATTTCAATAGCTGTACATATTTTGCTGTTAAGTGTAAGACAGTTAAGGATGATAAATCAGAGAACTACCAGACATATGTGTGTGTGTGTGTTTGTAAGAATGATACAATTATTTGTTGAAAATATGAATATTTATAAAATGCTAAATATGTATTTTTCAATATAGAAGCTTATGAAAAAGTCTAAGAATCAAACTGGCACACAGGAAAATTAGGACACACACTGTCCTAATTTTCATCAGAGGATTGTGAGCAGAGAGCAGTGTTGAAGACCAACATGCAAGAGTAACTTACTGTGTTGCAGAACCTCGGATCTGGGGCCGGGGGAAGAATCCTACTGATGAAGTATGAGTAGAGGAAGGCTTAGTTTTACCTTTAAATATGGGGGACAGATCTGGACAATAGGTCTGTCACACCTCTCTCCACACAGTGATGTATATTAATAGGGAAGAGAGTTGGTTTCCAAAGGACAGAAAAATGATGAGGCAGAATGAGGAGAAGATCTAGGGGAGATGGTGGCTTCCGGAAAACCACGCTGTAGCCACGTGACTAAGAGCCATCAGTCTATGATGGTGGGAGAGAGGCTGAAGCAGAGTACCGAGGCACCGAGGGAGGCCAGGGCCTCCCAGAGCTGCTGAGGTTGAGAGGTGGTCTGCAAAGAGGACTCTAGGCAAGCCCAGAGCACATCGGGCCACAGTCCAGCTGGAGCCAGGCATAGGAACAGATGAGCTATTGTGGGGAACGAACTGAAGCTTACGAAAGTACTTTAACCCAACACCTTAAAGGCCCAGGAAGGTATGAGTATGACCTCAGCAGGCTGAGAAAGGGGGCAGCATGGCTCCCATTGCAGGGAATTTACCACAAATGAGGAGGACAAAGGGACAAATTTACCACAAATGAGGAGGACAAAGGAAGCTGGAAGAGAAGCCCTGGGTGGAGAGGTGGCTGGCATCTGAGACTCTGGGCCCAGGGAAAGCACTGGCTGAAATAACCTACTGATGGAGTCACATCTCTTCCCTCCACTCCTTTCCCCTTAGGGATCAAAGGAATAAGGCTATCAGAGTGAAGAACACATTGTCCTGACTTTCCAAGGGAGGCAAGCTTTTGGAATTACAGTCTGACCCTATACTATTCTGCAGGCTGTTAAATGACAGATTGAAAGTAATCCCTAAAGATTTATTTCAGTGATTATTTGAAGTTTGCCTGGATCCTGTAAGACAAAAGCATATAAGAACTGTGTTTCCCACTTTATTTACAGTCACTATGATGATTAAGATAATAATGCTGTATGCACAGTTTGTTCTTAGAAGGGATATGGAGGCTGAGAGACGGCTAAGAGCACTTACTGTGCAAGTATAAGAATCTGAGTTCAAATTCTCAGCACCCACATTAAAAACAATGCATGACTGTATCCTCAGTGCTGTAGGGCAGTAACAGGTAGGACGTGGGAGCTCACTGGCCAGTCAGCCTAGCCAAAACAGTAAACTTCAAGTTCAGTGAGAGACCCTGACTCAAGGGAATGCCATAGAGAATAAGACAATCAGGGTTTTCTTCTGATCTTCACATGGACATGCCCATCTGCACACACACATGCTCACAGAAACATATATCATATATGCCCCATACACCACATACCCCTAACATGGACACGCCCACCTGCACACACACATGCTCACAGAAACATATATCATATATGCCACTTACACCACATACCCCTAACATGGACATGCCCACCTGCACACACACATGCACATAGAAACATATATCATACATGCCACTTACACCACATACCCCTAACATGGACATGCCCACCTGCACACACACATGCACATAGAAACATATATCATATATGCCACTTACACCACATACCCCTAACATGGACACGCCCACCTGCACACACACATGCTCACAGAAACATATATCATATATGCCCCATACACCACATACCCCTAACATGGACACGCCCACCTGCACACACACATGCTCACAGAAACATTGATCATATATGCTACTTACACCACATACCCCTAACATGAACATGCCCACTTGCACACACACATGCTCACAGAAACGTACACCACACACCCTCTCTCCCAACACACACATACCAGAGAAATAGGAACCATGAAATTTGTAGAAATCTGAAGTAGAAAATAATCATTCTTTTAAGATTAAGCATTGAAAATCATCAAGGGACCAAGGGAATAGTACCAAGAAAGAGGTAAAGGGGAAAGCCGGGCCAGTGGAACCCTGGAAATCATCACTTGATAAACTCTTCAGTGAGAGCTAGTGCCAGGAAATAAAGGATTCTGCTGCTAGAGAAACCATCAGAGCAGAGATGGGGGGCAATGTCCTTTAATTATTGAGAAAGCTGAAAGTTTGAAAGACCGTGTCACCAGCCCTTGGCTAATGCCTTTCAGATTCTCAAGACCAGGTTCTTAGACACTGAGCTTATTCTATGTGTTTTACTCAGTCAAACAAGTGTCTGTGGGATGAAACTGACCACATAAGAATGAGTTCCTCAGTGGAAGTTTAATTACTTATTGTGCTCATGGCAAAGATAGCTTCTGGGGATGCAGGAACTTCCATTTATAGATATAGTTAACCACAAGTTAGGTGGTTAACTGATCGCTATTATGAGAAAAATAGATATTGCTAAAGATAAAAGGCAGTGTTTTCAGTTGGTCTAGGCACAATGGAAATCAGAATAGAGGTTCCTTAGAAAACTAAAAATAGTACTATCATTTGAGCCAGCTATAGTATCGAAGAACAAAATCATGTCATTTAAAGGGAAATGGATAAAACTGGAAACCATTGTGTAGAGAGACATAATGAAGACTTGGGAAGAAATGTACAATGTGTTTGGTCTTATCTGTGGAATCTAACGGGGAAAGGGATGCCATCAAAGCAAAAGGAGACTGCCAGAGAGAAGGAAAGGATGGAGGGGGGATGTAACTGAGGATAATGGGAGGGTGACTCTCATCCAAGGACAGTAGTGCATGTATGAAAATGCCATAAAAAGAATGGCAGGATCTTTAAAAAGTCACGCTTCATAATGATAAACACCAGCTCTATAGAGAGAAATGACTATTCTAAAGGTGTGTGCATCTGACAATACAGCTTCACTGTGTTAAACATAAATTGGAAAGTTGGCTATTCTTCCCTTGAGCCCCACCCACTCTCAGTTCTTTTCTTTTACTCTTTCTTTTAAATTGTTTTTATATTTTGATATTTTTACATTTAATATTTTATATTGATATTGATATAATTATATCATTTTAACTTTCCTTTTCATCTCTCCAAACCCTCCAGTATACTCATCTTTTTTTCAAAGTCATGGCCTCCTTTATCTATACATACACACACACATACACACACACACACACACACACACTCACACACACATATATATATATACACATATATACATATATATATTTCTGCATACATGAATACAACCTGCTCGGTCTGTACAATGTCACTTAGATGTGTGTTTTCAGGGATGACCATTAGTATTAGATTGGTGTTCTCTTCCCTGGGGAAGACTGTCTCCCACTCTCAGCATCCCTTAGCTGCCTGTAGGCCTTTGTGTAGAGTTGAGGCCTCCCAGGTTTTTCTCATTCTCTTAATAAATCTCAGTTCTCTTTGTTCAAAAACAATTGGAAGACAAAATGAAGAAGAAGAAAAAGGAGGAGGAGGAGAGGAAGAAGGAGAAAATGAAGAAGGAGAATAAAGAGGGAAGAAGAGGAAGAAGAAGGAGGAAGGAGGAGGAAGAGAAGTAGAGAAGGAGAAGAAGAAAAGAAGAAGAAAAAGAAGAAGGAGAAGGAGGAGGAGGAAGAGGAGGAGGAGGAGGAGGAGGAGGAGGAGAAGGAGAGGGGGAAGAGAAGAAGAAGAAGAAGAAGAAGAAGAAGAAGAAGAAGAAGAAGAAGCCGTCTCCAGATGAGTGTATATGTGAACTTTTGATTCAGCTCTGCTATAACAGATAGGACAAAATATGCAGCATCAGACTTGAACAACTCAGCCACCCTGACCTAATTGATATGTGTAGAACATCATCCTCAGATTGTTTCTAGGTTCATGTCTAACACTCACCAAGACAGTTATCTAGCCAAGTTGCCAGAGAACAGATTCCTCATTGAGCAGGAAGTTGGAACTCTTGGACTTTTAAAACTACCCACTTGAAACTCTAAAATCTGCTCATCTTTTCTCAAGAAAAGTCTAGCTTCCCTATTATGCATCGTTGGGGATGATGCCTCCCTAGCCACTTCCCAAATGAAAAAGGCTGCGGAAGCATTTTTGATATCGTAACCGTAAGATGTGAGTTTCCATCCCTTACCCAAACTATGCTGGTTCTTTTAGCTGAATATCTATCTCTTTGCCATGTGTCCCTTCATTTACATATCACAAGGCAGAGTCTCAGCCAAGTCCTGATTCCTGGTCCTCCTCTTCTGAGTCACCTCTCTGCTCAGCCCAGATCAGTTTCTTGTTTGGAGCTGTCTTGCGGGAGCTGGCTGGACTTCACCTACAGCACACTGTCCAATAATTCTAGGCTGGTTGTTTTTTGTTTTTTGGGGTTTTTTTTCCAAATTTACACACTAATTCCCAAAAGATAGAAATGTGATGCAGTGTGGTCAAATAAAATAGTTCTAAGAGGATGCTGCACCAAGAGGAAAAGGTGTGGCTAAATTAGAGGTAAAGTGACTACTTTGCTTCAGATACGGTTTGACTGCCAGAGACAGCCCAAAACTTGGTTCAAGGAGATTGGTAAGATTAGGCCAAATTGTTCTGTAGACTGTGTCAGAACCCAGTTCTCTTCCTTTTCTCTGAGTTCTAGGTATTACTAGATCCATCAAGAGAATACGTTGTTCCTGCCTATGTTGTGTCTCATCCCTTTGTGGCATGTCTAATGCGAAGTAGTGTGATAAAATGCAGGAGTGCACATCTCCCCACCATCTCGAGGCTTCTATTGTTTCCCTGTTTGCAAGCTAAGAATCCACATTTTACCAACCTCTTACAGTCTTTGTCTACTTTAAATAAGATAATGTCTGTGACAGGGCTAGGGCCAGGTTTTATGGTCACTTAACCTCTGCTGTTCGTTAAGTTTTTGGAAAAGTGAGCAACACACAAGAATGCACAGCCATATGGGAAATGAGCACCACACGTTAAGTGGATGGCTGTATGACCACATGATTCTCCCCTCCTCTCCCTGTTTGGGGTGTCTCTGGATGACTTACACTGGAGAACGTGAATAAGAACAGAGAGCCCCTTCTTCCTTGCTCCCCCACCTTGATCTAGAAGCACAGACTTGCAGTTCAGACCCTGTTCTAGTTTATTTCTGTGGCTGTGACCAAATTCCTTGCAGAAATGCAACTTAGAGTTGAGGGGTTTATTTGGCTTACAGTTCCAAGTTATAGTCTGTCATTGAGGGGAAATCAAGGCAGGAACTCAGGGTAGCTACTCATATCACATCCTGAGTCAGGAGCAGAGAGAAATGAATGCATATGTACCTGCTTGTTTGTGCTCAGCCTGGTTTCACTACTTTCAGGTAGTTCAATCACCTGCCCAGGACACTGTGCCACCCATAGTGAGCTGGGACTTCCCATATCAATTAACTTAATTAAGACATTACCCGATAGAGGTGCCCACAGACCACCTTGGTGTGAACAATCCCTCATTGAGATGCTCCCCTCACAGATGATTCTAGGTCACATCAAGTTGGCAGCTAAAGTTAACCATCACATCACAGACCCCAAGTCTTCTCATAAAAGATAAGAACATCTGCCTCATGGCTAGGGATATAGCACAGTGGAGAAGTGCTTACCTAACATGTACAAACTCTCGGATTAATCCCTGGAGATAGGAAAAAATCTGCTCCATCCCCCCAGATATAGGCAAACTGGGAAAATGTCAGACATTTTGAAGCATACTTGCAGGCCCAGGTGGGGTATGCTCACTATACAAAAATAAGCATGTCAAGAAAGGGCCCAAAGGTCTACAGGTTATGATCATAGTACTGCTCTCTGGGGAAACCCTGATTCAATGAGTGTCTCTGGATAACTAGTCAAATTAGTAAGTTATCACACCCAGAGACACAACAGAGGAAGATGGAGAGGCAAAACACAAGGAAAAGGACCTGAGCATTCCTTCTTCCTTCTTGTTTACGTTATATAAAAAGGGCATGCCACAAAGCTTACAGTTAAGATTAAGTAAATCATAGGTATTTAAGGTTTTCAAATAACTGTTATCCACCTGGCCATGGTGATTCAGGCCTATAATCCCAGCACTTAGGATGTGGAGACCAGAGGGCAGCAAATTCAAGTTCATCCTGGGATACATAATGAGTTCAAGGCCAACCTGGGCTACATTGAAAGACCCTATCTCAAAAACAGAAATGTAAAAAATATGATTGTTATTACCTTAGTGTGAAATAGTTTTCTAAAAATTTTTAAGCTTGTGTATATTCTAGCGGTTTGAGAAACAGTCAGATCACACCTGTTAGCAGTCACTGCTCATGGCTCGGACACAGCACCTGAAATAAACTGCTCAAGGGAGGGAGGGTTTATTTTAGCTTATGCTTTCAGAGGTTTCAGTCCATACAGCACAACAGAACTCCCATCATGGCTTGTTTTCTCTTTAGTGCGTCTTGGTTCCCAGCCAGTGGGATGGTGCTGCTCATGTTCAAGGTAGAGCTCCCCACCTACTGTTTATTCTCTCAGGAGAAGCCCTCACAGACACACCCATAGGTACATTTTGCCAGTATCCCAAGAGCTTCTCATCCAATCAAGTTGACAAGATTAACCATCTCAACAACTGTGTTTTTAATTCAAGATTGTTTTTATTTCAACGATTGGACTAAACATCTATTTAAGGAAAGAATTCCCATTTAGTAACAGCCAGTACTTGCTCCTCCCTCGTCACCAAAAAGTGCACAGTCTACTGTCAACTCTTGCAGCTATATACATGTGGTGTTAATATTTGTTCATTTTTAGATATGACCTAAGATTGTTGGATAGTCTTTCTGCCTTCCTGAACCTCCAAATGTCTCCTTTTAGTTTTAGATATCCATGTTCTAGAACGCAGGGAATCACATGTGAATAATTCATTCAGCATATACTGACCAGAACATGTCTATATTGAGAAGTAATAATAAATACACCTAATTCTTAATTATTTACAACTCTTACATTGGTCCTTATTTTCCTCCTCCTAATCGCAAAGATAACAGAGGTTAAGGGAAATTTTGAGTAAACTTTCTACTGATGATGTCTGAAAAAGTGATCTCTTTGGGTTATTTAATGCTAATTATGTATCCATCCTCTTGCCTCTGTCCACCCCCTGATTATGAGACAGTTTAGAATTTAAGAGGCTGAGGCTGGAGAGATGGCTCAGAGGTTAAGAGCACTGGCTGCTCTTCCAGAGGTTCTGAGTTCAATTCCTAGCAACCACATGGTGGCTCACAACCACCTGTAATGAGATCTGGTGCCCTCCTCTGGCATGCAGACACACACACCGGCAGAACACTGCATAATAAACAAACGAATGAATAAATAAATAAATAAATAAATAAATAAATAAATAAATAAATAAATAAATGTTTTTCTAAAGATGGCCCAGTCTTAACACCACTTTAAAAAAATATATAAAAGGCCACAGAATGTGGCATCTTAGCATAGTGCTAAGATATAAGTTTGCAGCCTTTCTATTTTCAAACATTGGGTCTACCAGTCTTTATTCTTCTGACTTTAGACACCACTCTCAACATACCTGTCATCAATTAACCCCAACAAAAATTGGGGATAACAACAAAGCATCTTTGTTGTATTATATGAATTAAACTATTCAATGTATGCAAAGTAATGTACCTGGGACATAGAAAATATTTTTAAAATAAAAGAAAATATGTTACCTAAGATCAATAGAGACCATTTTATTTCCTCTTGCATTGAGTAGAATTCTACAGCAATCAGAATATAATTTCTTTTTCTTCTGTTGTCCAGCTTCTTACAAGAATATAGACACTAGGATCCTAGAGGTCCCAGGAACAGGGGAGGTGCAGCTCACCTGCCAGGCTAGAGGTTACCCCCTGGCAGAAGTGTCCTGGCTTAACGTCAGTGTTCCTGCCAACACCAGCCACATCAGGACCCCTGAAGGCCTCTACCAGGTCACCAGTGTTCTGCACCTAAAGCCACAGCCTGGCAGAAACTTCAGCTGCATGTTCTGGAATGCTCACATGAAGGAGCTTACTTCAGCCATCATTGGCCCTCTGGGTAAGTGCAGTCCCCACCTCCTAGCTCTATCAACCAGAGTTCATGTAAGAAACAGATGGCGTGCTCACATGAGCCATTCGAGGAAGGTGTTATAAGGGGACTCTTCGAGAAGTCAAAGTTGAATCTAGAAGAATTACAAGGAGAACAAAGATCTCTATTAAGCGAGAGTCGCCACTGATGGAGAGGCTACCGGGAGAAGGCAGCTGTGGGGACAGCACCTCTTGGAGTACGGCATCTGAGCAGCCTCGAGGAGGGAAGTATGCAAACGACAGATACCCCAACCACACCTCAGGTCCTCCAGGATCCCAGCAGGAGTTCAGAGAACAAAGATATCTATCTCGAAGAAGATACAGGCTTCTTCCAGAAAGGTCAGCATTGGATCTCAGAGCACAATGTTACAGTATAGAAAATGGATCTGGAGAAGCAGTAGAAACATCTCTGTGATTCATGCCCAGAGTACTAAATGAATAGCATGGGTGTTGTTTGTCTGGCTGTACTGCTGGCTAATTGGCTATGTGGCATCCCTAAGAAATTGATCTCTTACAAAAAAAAAAAAATCATCCAGTTTGACTGGCCACACTAGCTAGTATTAGAAGTGGATTTCATCCTTTTGAATTTCTGTACCAGCAAGATTGTAACCTATTTTTTTTTAACAAACCAATAACTTTTTGTGCCAGGTAAGAACATTTGTTTGATAACTAAAATCTACCCACTAGAAAAACAATCATTTCCTAAGAGACAGGAACTTTTTTTTCACCGTGTATATAGTTCTTATTGCTCCATTATCAAATTGCCACAGATGTAATGGTTCAAAACAACAAAACTTTATTATCTTATGCTTCTGGAGGTTTGAAGTCTAACATAGGTTTCACTGAGTTCTAGTTGAGGTGAGTGAGGATTAGAGGTCCTAGGAGATCATCCATTTTCCTGCCTTTTCCAATGTCATCATCCATATTGCATGGCTTGTGACTGCTTCTTCAAAGGCAATAGTCACATCACCCAGCCCCTTTATCAGACTCTTCCTCTGACTCTCTTTCTCATGAACCTGGGGCTTTAGGAGATGCTCCCAACTGTAGAAATATATGTGTCCAAGTAGGTTGAGATTTGGTTGGTACCGGAATCCAAAGGATGAGATCCACTTCCAGAACTAGCTAGTGTGACCAGTCAAGTTCTGAATAATTTAATAAGAGACCGATTTTCTTGGAAATGTCACTAGAACCAGTTAACTGGCATCACAGTCAGCAAAATAATATAGATCCTACTCACTTAGGCTCTGAAAGGGACTCAGTGGGAAATGCCTCCGTGGTCAGTGTTGGACAGAAGGAAAATCCGTTCTGTCCTGGCCGCATTGTCTAGCAGCGATCCTCTGCCTGGGCCTTGGTGGTTTTTCCACTTTTTCCAGAGAACGCTAGTTTTCATTTTTTCACTTGTATGAATCATTGGTTGAAAGGAAACCTAATCATGAAAGATGGAGTAAGACTTCCTCTTTCCCTCTCCCCTGCTCCTCTTACTTAGAGCAGGCAGAGGAGGAGCAGAGGAAATGTGTACCACAGGAACTACCTCCCCTCCCTTTGTCCCTTCTGCTTAGACGGCAGCCCTGGATGAGAGGCCCAGCCTTCCCACACCTCCACACAGGACCAACCCTGACTGTGAGAAGGAATCAAGCAAGGAACTGAGCAAGGGTTCCTGCTCTTGGAGTGGGACAGGTGGAGGGTTTTTTGTTTGTCTGTTTGTTTGTTTGTTTGTTTTGAGGGAGAAGGAGGTGGTTCTCTGGGCAGGCTGGCAGATGCAAAAGGATTCAGGACCCCAATAGGAGGGGGCACTGATCTTAAGCCAGGGGGTTTGGACACAAGAGAAGGCAACTGGTCGATACAGGAAACAGAACTGACAGAAACACATAAAAAGACACATGGAGGTAGACACACACACACACACACACACACACAGTAAAACAACCCAAGGTAGCCACTGCACATTCATAAACCTGAACAGACGGGGAACTCAGTGATGCTTCACGTGGATCCTGGACATTGAATCAGTGGCAGTGTCCGCCTGGCCTCTCCTATGTGTCCAAACAGAAGGTGCCTTAACCAGTCTTACCTCCTGAGGTGACAAAACAGGCAACTTTCTAATTTGTTTCCTTTTGAGGTGGAGGTGCCAGAGTCCTCCAAAGCATTAGGCATTCATTGATCAAAGGGAGCCCTGGGGGCCCAGAACTCCAGTTTTACACCCTCTGCCCCAGGAGTCCCCTGACCACTACACTCTTTCTCACTTTAACGGGCTCAGAGACCCCCAGTGTCTCAAGGTCTGGTCTCTGGGATCTCTGTGGGACCTCCAGAAATGTGAAGTATCTACCAGAGAAGACTGCTCAGACATGGGTTTAAGTCAACAGAAAGTCTTTATTAGCCAGCCGGCCACTACACTGGGTGTTCTGGATCCCAGTGTAGCCCCAAGCCTTTCTCAGGGTGAGTTTTTAAGCACAAAAAAAACTATATTCTGGATTGACATACTTCAGTTAACAAGAACAGTTAGCCAGAAGCAGAATTATAGAAACCAAAAAGCAAGGTTAGTACATTTAGAGACTTTCCCAGAACTATGGACTTTGATGGACTAGGCCTTTGTTTTCATTTGGGGAGGCGGTACTTTCTCTATGTGCTGAGTTTTATGACCTGAATGGAATCCCATCATGGAGTCAATTGTGCTAAGGTCTGGGGACTTACTGAAGTCTGGGACCCTGTCACAATACCTTTTCCACTTCCACACTTTCTTTGTGCCATAAGCTCCTTTCCCATAAAACAACATCATTGGCAGCCCCCAGCCTACCCTGTCCCTAAGACAGCTCATACAGCTTCAGAGTCAGACTCTCATCCTGCCCATTCAAATCTTTTACCCACATCACTTGCTTGTTTTCCTGTGACTGTTATCTTTTCTCATTTTTTCATGTGTATTGTTTTTTTCATAGTTCACAGGGTTCCTCTTTATATCCAGACCATAGTGAAAGCAGAATGCTCTGCCCATGAGGAATGCTTAATAAATGCATCAGTGTTGGGTGGGAGACACCATCTCGAAGACCCCAGCTCCCTCATCTCAGCTCCTAGTCTGGGTGGACAGTCAGATCAGACATGATGCCCTGATCTGTGACACACAAAATCGCGTCAGGATAACCACAGTCACATGTCCTCCCAGGGGGTCCTCATTTCTACTTCTTAAGGGCATTGCCTAGCTGACTTATAACCATCCTGTTCCTACTCATTCTCATAAACTGAGCTACTCACCCACTGCTGACCGCCGTGAACCACGTCAGGCTTCTCCAGAAGTCAGTGAATAAAACAGATGCAGAAATGAGAGCTCAGAGGTGGGAGGGTAGGAGGGTGCCTGCCACTCAGGGGACAGAAGGCTGATGAATTTGGGTGAAGTTAGAGGGTTATCAGTTCATTTTCCTTCAGACACAGGGCTGTCCTCTGCCAGTTGCTACATTTGCATTGGGAAATGTAACTGGCCTAGATTATAGGAATGACTGTAAAATACCCGGTGGGGCTGGAGAAAAATGAAGCCCCCCTGGCACATCTGGAGGGGAATCCAGGCAACAGAAAAGAATGTGGGCTCTGAAAACAGTCAAATTTCAAACGCTGTCTCTGCTGCCTCTTGGCTTTAGAACTTGAACATCCTACAGGGCTGTCCTAGAACTCATCTCTCAGCAACACAGCAAGAGTAAGTAATGATGTTAAAAGGTTACTGTGGTAGTTAAATGAAACATGATAGTAAAGGACGAAATGAAGGAAAACTAAGTCACCTCCCGCAAGATTCCTGACTTCTTTCTGAGCACACAGGTCTGCGGTATGAATAGGACATATTTTTTTTAACCATTGCTTATCTTATCATTGTGAGAGAGAATGCAGTTATAATAAAATAACATAGAAGAATATGTAGGCTTAAGCGACCACAGTGAAGAGACAAACACACAGTGACTCAGAGCAGCCGGGTATTTTCCTGTTACGTAATAATCAGAGATAGAAAGTGCTCTAAGCAGCTAAATGACTACATTCTATAAGTCACTCAGTGACCTTGGTTATTTTTATCTTCTTGCTCTGCCATTGCCATTCTCCTGGACATTGTCCCTGTTGATTTGTCAAAGCAGGGTCACTGCCATATTTATATTTCTGCCTTCAGAGAGGAAAAAGTGGCGGGAGAGACCTTTGATGTTTTACACTAAGATCCAGAAGACCTAGTCTTGGTCTGAACCTAGTTTATGTTCCTGGCGACACCTAAGTGTTGGCCTATGGGTCTGGGAAAAGCAGTCTTTGAGAACCATGTCTAGCTAATAACCTAGCACTAGGAGGGAG
>CABHPQ010160019.1:0-35420 GCA_902168405.1 Peromyscus aztecus
CAGCTGTAAGTGCAGTGGAGTGAAAACCCCCTGAAAACATACTACACAGCAGTAACCATTCACAAAAGATGACATACCATGTGAATCCATTTGTAGATCAATTAAAAGCACAATAAATTGATACATGGAGATAGTATATTAGTTTGGAAGGGTATGGGGAAGTGATCATTGGAGGTGGTTGGTAATGACAATTTCTTTTTATAGCGGTAGAAGTATTCTGAAATCAGATAGCACTGACGATGCAAAGCTGAATCTAAGTGATTTGGGTGTGTGCAATATATCTCAACAGAACTGCATTTTACTGGTTCTACATATTATATTGGTTA
Organism: Peromyscus aztecus; assembly: GCA_902168405.1. NCBI lineage: Eukaryota > Metazoa > Chordata > Mammalia > Rodentia > Cricetidae > Peromyscus > Peromyscus aztecus. The sequence continues at coordinate 327 of CABHPQ010160019.1, forward strand.
CTTTTGTTATTTGAAAATTCCATACGTATATGTAATATATTCTTATTACTCTCTCCTCATCTTTTCTTATCTCCGTCCCATTCCTCTTCACATCCACTCATTCATACCAGTCCCTTTTTCCAGGTTCATGAATTTTGGGTTTGTTTTGAGACCCATTTACTTTAACCTAAGTAATTGGTTTTTGTTATTTAGTCTTTTTTGTCTTTTTTTTTTTTTGAAAATGTGAAATTTAAGATACAATGCCATCCCAGAAGCAAGGAATAAAATAAGACAAAGATCATCTAAAAGTATATCTTCTAGCTCTTGGTATGCAGCCTAAAAAGCTAGAGGGCAAGATGTTGTCACTTGTCTTGGTGCTGCCCCATTTGGTAATGTTTCACACTCATATCTGCCTTTGCCAAGGCTGAACCCTGGTGACAGTTCACTTCCTGCTTTCTTTGCCGCCATCTTGTTTTAGTCAAAGCACAGGCAGAGCCTATGTGCTCTGTGCCAAGACTTCGGTCACACTTACATGGGTACACGTTCTCACTTTCACACACATCATCATCACAAGCAGATTATGCTCTGTCACAAGCACCAGGTGCACATCTGAGTCTAATCCTTGCCCTGGAGTCAACTTCAGTTTAGTATAAGCAGCCTACAGATGCTTATGTGAGAAGATAGCGCCTTGGGTTGGGAGTCACCAAAATGTTAGGGAGTATCTGTTGTCCATTACTATGGCAGTTATCCACCAAGGGGTATTTCATTAAAAATGCAACTAAATTATGCACACTACTTGGTGTGTGCACATATCTGTGCACTTATTTACACATTTGTTTTTGTGAATGTGGGCCCACGCATACAACTGTGAGTGTGTAGAGGTCAAAGACCAATCTGTACTGTGAACCTGAACCTTCCACCTTGTTTGAGGCAGTATCTTTCATTTGTTGTTCACGGCTATAGTTCAGTATAACTGGCCAGAGGCCTCAGAGGATCCCAGTATCCACCCCTCATCTTACTGTAACTACTATGATGGTACACTATGTGAGTCCTCAGTATTCAAGCTCAGTTGTTCACACTTGCACAGTAATTACTCACTCATCCACACCTCAAGCCCCAACACACTACTTTATCTATCTATCTATCTATCTATCTATCTATCTATCTATCTATCTAACTATTTTAATTTTTTCAAGTCGGTGTTTCTCTGTGTAACAGCCCTGACTGTCCTGGAACTCAATTTGTAGATCAGAATGGTCTCAAACTCACAGCGCTCCACCTGCCTCTGCTTCCCAAGTGCTGAGATTAAAGGTGTGCACCATAACCACCCTACTACACTACTTTATTTTTGTAGTAATACAGTCCTGTAGATATTTTCACTTGAAACTCAGAGACAAAAATATTCAAATAAACTAGAAGACAAAATAACAACAGCAACAACAAAATAGCTACCATATATGTTGGGAAATGTTTTAATGTAGACATAGAACTTTTTGAAACAATCTTAATGAATGTCAAAAATGTTACTAAAATATTAAAGAGACAAAATAAGTTACAAAGCACCTGATCTTACATTAGTGAAGAAAAGGGAGTTGGTTAACTGATAGTTCAATCTACCATTGAAATAATCAACCTCCTTTTGCTAATTACAGTGTTTGTTTTACCATTTAATGAGTAAGTACTTGCCAATATTTAACAAATTTAAAACTAGTTAAAAGAATATAGGAAGCACGATGCTATTTTATGTGTTAATAAAAATCTCTACAATGTAAAACGCTAACACCTTTATTTTTCCTACTGCTTTATTTTTTATACATTTTATTTGTTCTTTGAAATTTTATTCATTTGTACAATGTATTTTGTCCATATTTACCCACACTACATCTCTCAACTTTCTTCTAGTGCCCTCAGGCTTTATATTTCTCAACTTCTTTTGGTTAGATGGGGTCTCATGGGGCTCAGGTTGGCCTCAAGCTTCCTATATAACCAAGAATGACCTTGATGGGCTACCAAGTGAGTTCCAGGAAAAGGCGCAAAGCTACACAGAGAAACCCTGTCTCGAAAAAACAAAAAACAAAAAAACAAACAAACAAAAAAAAAGAATGACCTTGAATTTATGAATCCAGCCTTCTTCTCACAAATGCATAGATTACAAGTACGTCCCCTTCACATTTAGTTTATGTGGCAATGAAAGTTAAATCCAGAGCTTAATTCTCCCTAGTGCTCTACCAACTAAACTGAACTCAGGCTTTATTCTTTATTTTTTTCTCTAAAGAAATTTGACCATTTCTGCCTTCTTTATCTTTCTCTTCTCCATCATTTCCCCTCCTTTTCTTCTATCTTGTTTTTCTATGTAAAGTATTTTTATAATCCCTAGTCCTTTAAGTAATCTTCTGATCATTAACTGATGCACAGCTGTCCAAACCTTCATTTACTCTGCTGTAGAAAGAGGGGGTTCTTGCCTCTATTTTCACATTTCTAATATTTCTTTCCCAAAATGAACTACAGTTTAAGGATTATATATACTTGCCAGGTGATAGTGGCTCATGCCTTTAATACCAGCACTCAGGAGGCAGAAGCAGACAGATCTCTGTGGCTTTGAGGTAGCCTGGTCTACAAAGTGAGTTTCAGGACAGCTAGAACTTTTACACAGAGAAACCCTGTCTCAAAAAAATGAAACATAAAAACAAAACAACAAAAGATTAGTTATACTCTACTTAATTTGAAATTCTTTTGGGACAAGGGTGCTGAGATTGATTGGCTGAAAGAGGACCTTTGATGAAGAATTCCACTCAGCTTCCTCGGAAAAGATGTTTTGCTGGCATTAACCCTGGCAGAGGCACGCATCCATTCCTCACGAGAGGCAAAGAGGACAGATAAAATACAAGTCAGATCTTATTCATAATTCAGTGTGAAGACCTGGAGGCTATGCTTTCATCCGAGGGCATCAGTTCCAACTTCTCAATTTTCATGTTACATCTGAAGCCAGCTTCCCAGAATCCTCTTTCCTCTCCTTTCACTCAAAGTAGGGAAAAAAAGAATGCTACCTCCTTAAGTGCTCTTTCAAGCCAGCCACACCAGTGAGGGGGCTGGAGTTTATTTCAGTACTATTTCTGAAAGGAGAGGTTAGGGTGTGAGTTGCCCTAAGCCTCCCAAGTGATTCCATTCTGAAGTTTATAGCAAAAGGGATGCCCCTTCCTTAGGTACTATTAGTTTCTTGTCAGGATGTTGTTTCTGCAGTTCATCTTCCTTTCACAACTATGACCGTGGTGTTGAAAAATATTTACTGTCATGTATTGGTTTGATTCTAAAGTAATTTTATTTTTACATCTATTTTGATACTAAAATAAATTATTTCCATTTTATGATGAAGAATTAAATAGGATATATGTCTGTAAAAACACATGTACTCTGCATTTCAGTCTGGAAATACACTTATTATAAAGCATCGTTAATATTACTTAGCACTAAGAATGTTATGGCTACTCTGCCCATTTGTAGGGACCACTGGGGTTTCAATACCTTCTCATTTGTAAGATAAATTGTTCCACAGATCTTGGGCAAAAAGTATAATAATTTCCTGAGCTAAATTTGAAACAATCTTCTAAAAGTATATTTTTATATACTTGGGAAAAAACACGTCATAAGTTTTGCAGTAATCTTAAGTGATCTAATTTATAATTAAATACTTCAATAAAAATAAAAAAGGCCTTATGTTTTTAACTTTCAAAATAGGGATACAGGTTATTAGGCATTATTATGGTGTTTCCAAAGACTATTTTAGTAGACAAACCTCACCTGACTCTGCCCTCCTCCTACCCATTTCCCCCAGTACTTTTTTCCTCTCTTTTATATTCCATGTCTCCTTTTGTTCTCATCCTTCCTTATCATCTTCTCTTACTTTCTTCACATCTCCTTCCTGTTTCTTTAGATTTAATCTATGTACACTGATCGTTAACCTATATTATACTAATGTGTGTTTGTGTGTGTTTGTGTGTTTGTGTGTGTGTGTGTGTGTGTGTGTGTGTGTGTGTGTGTGTGTGGTGTGTGCAACCTGCAGTCCAGGCTAGGATTCATATATAAGAGAGAACATGCAGTTTTTGTCTTTCTGAATTTGGTTCACTTCTCTTAACATTATATTTCTCATATTCATCAATTTTTTTTGTAAATGTCTTAATTTACATTTTCCTTATAGCTCAATTGCATTTCATTGCATTTTATGATCTACTTGTCTCTTGATAGACATTTAGGCTGATTCCCATTCCCTTGCTATTGTGAATAGAACATCAACAAAAAAGATTGTGCAAGTATATTTGTGGTAGGCTATGCAGTTCTTTGGGTATATGTCCAAGACTTGTTTTGTAAGTGACAGACCACGACTTGCTGTCAGGGTTACTGCTAGTAATAAAGATATCCCAGGGATGAAACGAAACCAAACTTTTATTTAATTACTAATAAAACTATCCTGTGGAATGTATGAATAGACAACCAGCTCCAATGAGATCTTCTGTTTAGAGCGACACATATTTGTCTCTGGACCATTCCATAAGTTTTGTGGCTCTAGAGAACCCTGACTAATACATATAAAAAAGGAAAAGCTGTGACACAACATGTGAGACATGGAACTTCCAAAGATGCCATTGAGTTCCTTTTCTGTTGGCCGTCTACTTTTGCAGCCTACCTTAAATGACGCTCCATTGGAGGAAACTAAATATTTACTTGCAAGTGGTTATCAATTGGAACTTGTTTCTGGTTAAGGATGGGGACATGTCTCCACTTGTCCTTTCAGCTCTTTGACCACATCTGGTGCAGACCCATGCAGGCCCTGGGCATGCTGCCTCATACTCTTATGAGTTGATATGTGCTTTGATCCTGTTGATTTATAGGGCCACGTTTCCTTGGTTTCCTCCATCCCTTTGACCCTTAAACTCTATCTGCCTCCTCTTCTGCAGGGTTCCCTGAGCTCTAAGGAGAAGAATTTTATGCAGACATACCACTTAGGACTGAATGCTCTAACATCTAAATCTCCCCATAATGTCTAGTTGTGGACCTCTGTATTTATTTCCATCTGCTGCAAGAGGAAGCTTCTGTGATGATGACTGAGGAAGGCACTGATCTTTCAGTATAGCAGAGTGTCATTAGGAGTCATTTCATTGCTTCTTTTGGTTTTATCCTATAGCATGCTTTCTTGTGGGCCACCATCCAGCTCCCAAATCATGACATGGAGACTTATTATTGGTTATAAATGGTCAGTCTTAGCTTAAGCTTGTTTTTTGCAAGTTCTTATAACTTAATTTAACCTATTTCTTTTCCACTACATTTTGCGTCAGGGCTTTTTTCCTTTCTTGCATTGTGTATGTTCTACTCCACATCTAGCTGACTGGCTGCTGCCTAGTTGGCTAGCCCTGGGCATCTCCTTCTCTTTCTTCCTCATTCTCTTCTTTTCCTTCTCTCCTTCTGGAGCCTAGATTTCTCCTACTTATTCTTTCTTTCTACCAGCCCTAGCTACTGCCTAGCTATTGGCTATTTAGCTTTTTATTATATCAATTAGATGCCTTAGGCAGACAAGGTAAAATAGCAACACATCTTTACATAGTTAAACAAATGCAGCATAAACAAATGTAACACATCTTTTCCTAGTTAAACAAAAGCAACACAAACAAATGCAACATACCTTTGAATAGTTAAAGTAATATTCCACAATATAAACAAATGTAACACATCTTTATATAGTTAAAGTAATATTCTGCTCCACATTACCCTAGATTTCTGGGCTATCTAGTCTCAAACACTTGGTCAGCCAAGCAGTTTTGCATATGGGTTCCCTGTGGAGTTGGCCTTCAAACAAATAAGATATTGGTTGGTTATTCCCACAAACTTTGTGCCATAGTTGCACTAGTATATGTTGCAGGCAAGAGACAATTGTAGATCAAAGGATTTATGACTGGGCTGATGTTTAAGTTTCTCCTTTGGTAGCTTGCAGAGTACCTTCCTATACCAGAGAGGCTAGAACATAGGGGTGAAGGCTTTGTAGAGACATCAACTTGACTTCTCCATTTTCAATTCATTGTGTAGTATTGTCTTCAGCAACAGGGACTGACAGACAATTTGTGAAGAACAACTTGTAGTCTTGGCAACAGCCAGGGTTTCTTGGGATAACTATGGGACTTCCTTGGCCAACAACTTAATTAGTTGTAATTCAGTCCCAGTGTTGGAAGTTTCATTTGCTGATAAGAGGTGGCCACTAGGGTCTCTGTCTCCCCCACTATTTGGTGAATTCATTTAGATTGCCTTCATCTATGTATTTATTTTAGGAAGCTTCTACTATATTAGGTTTATAGACTACACCACAAATGACCCTTAATTTTAGCTGTCTCTCCTTCTATTCCCTTCCTCATTCCCCTCTTCTATAACTCATTCCCCATCCATCTGTAACTATCTATTCTATTATTCATTTCCAGGGAGATCTATCTGCCCCCCTCATTCCCCTCTTCTCAACCACTCTCCATTTGATCCTGTCCCAGCCCCCATCCATCTATAACTATCTATTCTACTATTCATTTCTAGGGAGATCTATCTTCCCCACTCAGTCCCTTACTCTATATCTAACCTTTGTGGTTCTATAAAATGTATCTTTTTAAGCATTGACTTAACAACTAATATCCACATGTAAATGAATATATATTATATTTGTCTTTTTTTCTGGTTTCATCCATTTACTTGTGAATTTTATGATTTCATTCTTTTTCATTTATTCTCCCATAAATTACACCCCGACTACAGTTTCCTTTCCCTTTTCCCAATACCTCCCTCCTCCCATCCACTCTTCCTCTATTTCCCTCCAGAAAAGGGCAGGCCTCCTAGAGATTAATCAAACATGACATATAAAGTTGCAATAAGGCTAGGCGCCTCCCCTCAATTAAGGCTGAATTAGGCAACCCAGTAGGAGGAAATGATGCCAAAAGCAGGCAAAAGTGTTAGAGATAGTCCCCACTCCCACTGATAGGAGTCCCACAAGAAAGACCAAACTACACAACTATAGCATATATTGGGAGGGCCTAGGTCAAACCCATAGAGGCTCCCTGATGGTTGGTTCCGTCTCTGTGAGCCACTGTGAGTCCAAGTTAGTTGATTTTGATGATTTTCTAATGGTGTCCTTGACCCTTCTGGCTATACAATCCTGCCCCCCCGCCCCTCGGCCACCCTTCTGCAAGATTCACCAAACCCCATTTATTGTTTGGCTGTGGGTCTCTGCATCTGTTTCCATCAGTTGGATGGAACCTTTCTGATGATGATTATGCTGGGCTCCTGCCATGTTTACCTTTGGATCTGGGTTACCTCACTCAAGATGATTTTTTTCTAGTTCCATCCATTTGCCTGAAAATTTCATGATGTTATTTTTTTATCAGCTGATTAGTACTCCATTGTGTAAATGTAACATATTTTCTTTATCCATTCATCTGTTGAGGATGACATTGTTTCAAATTTCTGACTATTAGAAATAGAGCAGAATGAACAAGGTTGAGCAAGTATCTCTTTTGTAGGATGAAGTGTCCTTTGGATATATGCCCAAGAGTGATATAGCTGGATCTAGAATTAGATTGAGTCCCAGATTTCTGAGGAACTACCATAGTGATATTCACAGTGGCTGTACAGGTTTGCACTCCCAAAAGCAATGGACGAGTCTTTCCCTTGCTCCACCTTCTTGACAAAATGAGCTGTCCTTTGTTTTATTGATCTTGGCCATTCTGACAGGAGTAAGATGAAATCTCAAAGTTGTTGCAATTTGTATTTCCCTGATGACTAAAGATGTTGGACATTTTTTAAGTGTTTCTCAGCCAGTTGAGTCCCTTCCTTTGACAATTCTGTTTAGATCTGTACAGCATTTTTAATTGGCTTATTTGTTTTCTCCATATCTATTTTTTGGTTCTCTCTATATTTTTGATATTAGCCCTCTATCCGACTTATAGTTGTTAAAAAATATTTTACCAATCTTTAGGCTTCTATTTTGTCTTAATGATAATGTCTTTTGCCTTGCAGAAGCTTTTCAGTTTCTTTAGGTCCCATGTATTCATGGCTGATCCTAGTTCCTGAGCTAACATAGTTCTGTTCAGAAAGTATTTTCTTGTGTCAGTGAGTTCAAGGTTATTCTCCACTTTCTTTTCTATCAGGTTCAGTGTACCAGGTTTTATGTCAAGGACTTTGAACAATTTGGAGTTGAGTTTTGTTCTACGTGATGAATATGGACCTATTTGAACTCTAGTACGTACAGCCGTCCAGTTTGACCAGCACAATTTGTTGAAGAGGCTGTCTTTTTTCCAGTGTGTATTTCTTGCTTCTTTACCAAAAATCAATTGTCTATCAGTTGTCCATAGATGTGTGGATTTATGCCTGGGTCTTCAATTTGATTCCATTGATTGATGTGTCTGTTTTTGTGCCAATTCCAGGCTGTTTCTATTACTATAGTTCTGTAGTACAACTTGAGGTAAAGGATGGTGATACCTCTAGCAGTTCTTGTGTTATTCATGACTGCTTTAGCTATTCTGAGTTTCTGGGTTTCCATGAAAAACTAAAGATTGTTCATTCAAGATTTGTGAAAAATTGTGCTGGAATATTGATGGAGAATGCATTGAATCTATAGAAAAATGGTAGGATAGCCATTTTTCACTATGTTAATCCAACAGAGCCATGAACATGGAAGATCTTTCCATCTTCTGATAGCTTCTTCTTTTTTTTTTAAAAGATTTATTTATTTGTTATGTATACAGTGTTCTGTTTGCATGTATCCCTGCAGGCCAGAAGAGGAAACCAGATCTCATTACAGATGGTTGTGAGCCACCATGTGGGTGCTGGGAATTGAACTCAGGACCTCTGGAAGAACAGCCAGTGTTCTTAACCTCTGAGCCATCTCTCCAGCCCCTTCTGATAGCTTCTTAAATTTCTTTCTTCAGTGTCTTAAAGTTTTCATCATACAAGTATTTCATGTGCTTGGTTTGAGTTACTACAGGATATTTGTTATTATTTGAGGCTATTATAAAATGTATTTTTCTGTAATTTCTTTTTCAGTTCATTTGTCATTTGTATGGAGGAGGGCTACTGAATTTTGTGAGTTAATTTTGAATCCAGCTGCTTTGTTAAAAGTATTGAACAGCTGTTGGATTTTCCAAGTAAATTTTTAGGGTCACTTGTACATATTATTATGTCATCTGCAAATAATGATACCTTTACTTCTTCCTTTCCAATTTGTATCCTGTTGATGTCCTTCATTTGTTGTTGTCGTTTAATATCTTTAGCTAAAACTTCAACTACTATAGTGAAGAGATATTGAGGGAAATATACAACCTCGTCTTGATCCTGATTTTAGTGAAGTTGCTTTGAGTTTGGCTATGGACTTGCTGTAAACTGCCTTTATTATGTTGAGGTATGTCTCTTGTATCCTTGATCTCTCCAGGGCTTATATCAAGAAGGGATGTTGAATTTTGTCAAAGATCTTTTCTGACCTAATGAGGTGATCATGTGATTTTGTATTTCAGTTTGTTTATTCAGCTTTGAAGTTTGTTTAGCTGGGTTACATTTATTGATTTACACATGCTGAAAAAACCCTGCATTTCTAGGATAAAACCAACATGATCATGGTAGATGATCTTTATGATGTGTTCTTGGATTAAGTTTGAAAATATTTTATTGGTAAGATTTGTGTCTATGTTTATAAGGGAAATTGGTCTGTAATTCTCTTTCTTCATAGGCCTTTGTGTGGTTTTAAGGGTAACTGTGACTTCATAAAAATGAATTGGACAATGTTCCTTCTGCTTCTATTTTATGGAATAATTTGAGGAGTATTGATATTTATTCTTCTTTGAATGTCTGGTAGAATTTTGTGCTAAAACCATCTGGTCCTGGGATTTTTGTGTTTAGGAGATTTTACTACTTCTGTTTCACTTGGGGTCCTAGGTTTGTTGAAATTGTTGATCTGACCTTGACTTACCTTAGGTAAATGGTATGTATTGAGAAAATAATCCATTTCTTTTAGAGTTTCCAGTTTGGTGGAGTACAAGTTTTTAAAGTACATCCTTAAGATTCTCTGCATTTTCTAATTGTCTATTGTTATGTCCCCCTTTTCATTTCTGATTTTGCTAATTTGGATATTCTTCCTCTCCCTTTATCTAATTTGGATAGGGTGTGCCAGTCGTATTGACTTTCTCAAAGCTGCAACTCTTTGTTTTATTGATTATTTGTAGTTTTGTTTATTTGTGGGTTTTTTTGTTTCTGTTTTATTGTTTTGAGTCCTGAGTTTGATTGTTTCTTGATGTCTAATCCTTTTGAGTGTGATTTCTTATTGCACTACAGCTTACAGGTGTGTTAAGTTACTAGCATGAGATATCTCTAATTCTTTATTCTAGGCACTTTGTGTAATAAATTTTTCTCCTAGAACTGCCTTCATTGTGTCCCATAAGTTTGGGTTTGTTGTGTATTCATTTTCATTTAATTTTAGAATGTGTTTAATTTTTTTATTAATTTTTGCCTTAACTCATTTTTATTCAATGGTGAGGGGGTCAGTTTCTATGAATTTTTAAACTTACTATTGTTGTTGGTATCCAACTTTAATCCAAGATGATCAAATAGAATGCAGGATGTTATTTCAGTTTTCTTATATATGTTCAGATTTACTTTGTGTCCATGTATATGCTCAGTATTGGAGAAAGTTCTATGAGGTGCTGAGAAGACAGTATATTCTTCTATATTTGGGTGATATGTTCTATAAATATCTGTAGGTTCATTTGATTTATAAAGCCAAGTTATACAGTTTATAAAGCTGAGAAATGCTGGAGCTAACAGTTTAGGTTTTTATCTGGATAACCTGTTCATTGTGAGTATGGGGTATTGAAGTCTCAAATTTTCTGTGTGAAATGAACAATATTTGATTTAATTTAATCTGCAATATGGTTTCTTTTACAAATGTAGGTGCTCTTGTGTTTGGGAACACAGATGTTAAGAATTGAAATGTCGCCGGGCAGTGGTGGCACATGCCTTTAATCCCAGCACTCGGGAGGCAGAGGCAGGCGGATCTCTGTGAGTTTGAGGCCAGCCTGGGCTACCAAGTAAGTTCCAGGAAAGGCACGAAGCTACACAGAGAAACCCTGTCTTGAAAAACCAAAAAATAAATAAATAAAAAATAAAAAAGAATTGAAATGTCATCTTTGATGAGTATGTAGTGCCATTCCATATCTCTTCTGATTAGTTTTGATTTCAAGTCTATTTTGTCAGATATTAAAATGGCTGCACTACTTGCTTCTTAGGTCTCTTTGGTTGAAATATGCTTTTTCCATTCTTTTATCTGGAGGTGATAGCTATCCTTGATGTTATAGTGTGTTTCTTGGATGGAGCAGAAGTATGGATATTTTAAAATCCATTCTCTTAGTCTGTAGACACATTGAGGAGTTAAGATTCTTGATGTTGAGATATATCAATTAGCACGGTATTGTGTGTGTGTGTGTGTGTGTGTGTGTGTGTGTGTGTGTGATTCCCCTCTTTTGATTTGCTCATCTGGGATTGTTTACTCCTTGTGTTTTCTAGTATGTGGTTAACATTTTTAGGTTGGAAATTTCCTACTAGTATCTTCTGTGGAGTTTTTTGTAGACAGATTTTTGCTTATATTTTGTTTTATCATAGAATGTCTTATTTTTCCTGTCTGTTGTATTAGAAAGTTTTGCTAGATATAGTAATCTGACCCGACATCTGTGGTCTCCTAGAGTCTGTAGAACATCTGTCCAGACCCTTCTATCCTTCAGAGTCTCCATTAAGAAGTCAGCTGTGATTCTGACAGGTCAGCTTTTGTATTTCACTTTTTTTTCTGAAGGTTTTAATATTTGTTCTTGGTTCTATATGTTTAGTGTTTTAATTATTATGTGGAAAGGGGGCTTTCTTCTCTGTACAGTCTATTTGATGTTCTGTATGCTTCTTGTACTTTGAAAACTATTCCTTTCTTCAGGTTAGGAAAATTTTCTTCTATGATTTTGTTGAAAATATTTTCTGTTCTTGGTCCTGGGTTCCATGCAACATAATGTCCTATGTGTACTGCTTATACAAAATCACTCTGACCTGTTCTCTTTTTTCACACTTGCTCTCGTGTACATTAGTGAGCAAGTAGTCATCACCTTTTATCACTTCTAAATGCTTTCTTCTGCATCCCTGTGGTACATATTGTCACCCCATCATGAGGACAATTCCATTGCTGAAATGGCCCCAATCTATACCCATTTTTTTCTGCTTCAGCTTAGATTACCATTATCAGCCAAGTTCTATTAGTGTCTTCTTGGGTTTCTCTTCTCCAGTCAATCACTGTCTTTGCTGGGTCCTGCCTATCTTCCACCAAACAAACAAAAAAGCACCTTTGCAGAAAAAAAACAAAACAAAACCTTTCAAGCACAAGAATTTACTTTTTCAGACTTTCCTATGTCACATCATGTATCATGCATCTGAACTCAGCCAGCCTAATATTGCTTTTGGTCCTAATACAACCCTCAGTTCGATATCTCATCTTTCCTTAAATGCTTCTCCTCTTTTCTTTTATTACCAAAACCTATTTGTCCTTCCAGATAGCTGTACTTTCACTTCCTGTGAACTTCTGATTTGGAATGCTCCCATGAAGTGGGTGCTTTATTCTAAAGAAAGTTGCTCCTATAAACAATCAGGCTATAGTGACTTCACAGCCAAGCCATTTCTAATACTAATAGGACCTGAAACCATTTCTTAGCATCTGTTGACATTACAGATTGCTAATGAACATGCAGAGATCAAGGGGCATTTACAGATTAAGAATAGTATTAGGCCAAGTGGCTGGTATACAATAATTGTTACTAATTATTTGCTCCCTCCTTCCTCATGATTTGAGACTACTGTGGAAGTCCTCATCACCACAGGTTGTGAAAGTGTCTTGGAAGAGGGAGAACTCTTACTTACTCAGTGTCTTAATCTTATCTTCGAATGGGCACTAGTAAATGTTTGCTACACTGAGAGCCTTCACTAGTGTTATGCTGTGTCTCAGTGCTTGTTCAGTAACAGGAATAGAACAACACTGGCAATCCAGTGTTGTTAGATGGCACAGTTACCTGCTGTTCATCCATCCACACATGCTCCTTTTGCTTTTGCTTTGCTTTTAATTATTCTATTTTATTTTATGCACATGTGTGCATGCCTTGGTGTATGTGTATCATGCACATGAGGGAGCCTGCGGAGGTCAGAAGAAGCACCAGATCCCATGAAACTGAAGTTACAAACAGTTTTCATTTGCCATGTGGATGCTGAGAAACTGAACCCCTGTCTTCTGCAAGTGCAACAAGTGCCCTTCGGCCCTTAGCCACTGAACCATCTCTCTAGTCCCAGCATGCTCCCCTTCATCATCATTTATTTACCCTGGGCACTCTCACATTACTCTCTTGGTTCTCCTTCTTCTGTTTTGTTTTTTCCTCTCTCCTTCCTTTTCTCTTCCTTTATCCCCTCTTTCCTTTCTTCCTTCCTTTATTTTTATTTTTTATTTTTTATTTATTTATTTATTTATTTATTTTGGTTTTTCGAGGCAGGGTTTCTCTGTGTAGCTTTGCGCCTTTCCTAGAGCTCACTTTGTAGCCCAGGCTGGCCTTGAACACAGAGATCCGCCTGGCTCTGCATCCCGAGTGCTGGGATTAAAGGCGTGCACCACCAATGCCCTGCTATTTTTATTCTTATATGTGGGTCCCTCTATGTTGCCCCAAATGGTCTTGAACTCTTGGGCTTGAATAATCTGCCTCAACATTTCAGGTAGCTGGAAGACCAAGCAAGGGTGGTTGGAGTCAGACTCTTGTGTTTAACAGAAGCTATGCTTGCATTCCCATGTTCCTCTTATCAATCATGTTGCGTCCACAGCCACTCATTAGACTCATTTGTGTTGTGATCATAGACACGGACCTTTCATCCCTTCACTGTTTTAATTTATGCTGTTATGGGGCATATTCTACGCATCTGTGTACAGGTGCTGAGTCAGGAAGTTACTCTTGCCACGGTTTCTCTGGCATTTGCTCTACCCCGCTTCTTCCCATGAGAGCCGTCTACTTTTGAGAGGTTTTCGCGTAATCACCCAGTGTACCCGTGTTGTCAACTCACCTGCTGGAGATGGGTTTTGATAGAAAGCTAGAAAGATGATGAATCAAATCACTATAGCTTTATTTACAAGAAAAATCTGTAGGTATTTATCCAATTAAGTTAATTTTCTCCATCCAGTAACTTATGTTTCATTCTCAGATTTCAAGATGTATGGTTTATTGATAAAGGGCTACTGAAAAATCACTGTTTTTCAGAGATTTTTGGATTAAAATATTATTTTATCATATCTTTCCTAAGCAATAAGTAATAATTAATCTCAGAAATGGTGAGAGAAATCATTATTCCATGATGTGGTTTTCCAGGAAACTAACTTAGTTCTCAAATAGGATAGTTTTTATATTAAAATACTATTATAACTACTGTGGATGCATCTCAGAGCTAGAATCTTTATGATACATGCATGAGGTACTGGGTCCTCAAAACAGCAATCACACACACACACACACACACACACACACACACACACACACACACACACACAAAACCAAACAGAATTTTACAACAGAAATCTGTTTATATACTTTAGTACCTATAACAAGAACTCCTAGATGAGGGCCCATGAGTGCACTAGACTTCACAGTGTCTGCAGGTTACAAGAGGTGGCAAGGAAACATTTGTAAAACTGCTCAGGGATAGTTTCCTAATGCTGTTAAAGGATTCTTGATGCAAACAACATTATGAATCAATAATGTGACCAATAAAGGAAGCTAGAAGGTCATGTGGTCACATCTGTTAAAGTCTGCATTGCTGAAAAAAGGTGATGGGAATAAGACTGCCTGCTTCGTGGGCTAGAGGGAACCTGATCTATCAGAAGAGGCCACACAGCAGGAAGGAACACGGCTCCCTAAGACATTATCTTTTTCATCTGCTCTGCCGTGAACTTTATTTTAGTACCCCTGAAAGCAGCCCTACAAATCAATGCCACTCTAAGTGTCTGTGGGAGTAGGAATCAGGCTAGTATTCTCAGCACAGTTCAGTTCAAGGATGCTGTGATGCACTCAGGGAACTCCACTCCTTGCAGAACTGCAGAGAGATTCTCAAGGACTAAGTTGCCAGATGTATGTCAGAGATAATGACCCAGAAGGAAAACAGAACCTGCTTGGGTGAAATTATGAGAGAGATGACGGGACAGACAACAAAGGCTTAAACATATTAACCTCTGCTCAATTTTGGACTTGCCTCCAACAGAGTGACCACCCGATTTTCACATGTTTAAAACTGAGGACCTCTCTGCACCAAGCTCCTAGTCCCTAAGAATGCAGACCTCCTCTCTACACGCCTAGAAAAAAGTCATGTGGCTTAGAAAACATTATCCTGATTTAGATAGCAAAAATAGAAAAAGAATTCTTGCCTGGATCATGGCCACAGTAGGCCTTCAATCTGTTAGCTGTCTTCTGTGTTATTTCTCTGTTTAAAAGTAGTTTCATATTAGTTTCCAAAGGTCCATCCCATCTTCAAATAACTCACAGATGACAATTCATGTTAGACCATTTCTTCCAACAGATAATGCAAAATAAACAATAAGAAAATCTTCTCTGATAAAACAAACTTGAGAAGCATACCTTGAATGAATATCTAGCAATGAAGTATTTCTTCATGTTAACACTTGAATAATTCTTTCCAATCACCTTTAATAAATTTTGAATCAAAATATTAATGTCCCTTCCTGATTTTTGTGGTTAGTAATGTGGGATGAGCTCTTTTTCCATTTGATTAAAGTCATATAATTTCGTTGAATAACTTCATAATATCACAATGCCTGGATGTATAATTATAGATGTCTATCTTCCCTTTCTGTTAAAGTTCTTTTCATGTCATTCTGTTACTCGGAAAACTTACTTTGAATCTACTACTGAGTTGCTTCCAATGATATTCAAGATGAGGTTGGCCCTATGGAAAATGTATTATGAATAAATTGCAGCAGAACACAAGTGCATTATTTGTTTGTGATACATACAAATTGCAGACTTTCCAAGGGTCTCTCTTTTTATTTGGCTGTTTGTGAATCCAGGCCTATTCTTCTCATCAAGAAACATTTTCTTCATGTTAATTTGTGTATAATATTGGAACCATGTCAAGGCAGGAGTGAAATTAAATTGTTTGATGCTCTCTGAAAGTCTACTTCATCAAAATTCTGTCTACATTGCAGGTTAACTTTTTTTAAGTAAATTTCCTCTTAGTGCATAGTTTCTGCTCTTCTTGTCCTGTACACAGATCATTAATCTGGAGAAATGATTTTTCTTTCCATTTGTTTCCTTAAAAAAATGCCTTCTATAAATTACATCACTTTCCCTGCCATCTTTCTTGCCTCCATCCTTTCCCAGATATTCTCAGTTTCATGGCTCCCCTCACTCTCAATATCAATTGATACTTGATTTTATTTAATTATTATATGTGTGTGTGTGTGTGTGTAACATATGTATGTATATGCACAAATATATAAAAATATAACCTACTGAATCTGTTGTTTGCTGTTTATGTTTAAATGGTTTCAAGACTTACCACCCTGCCCTGGACATCCAATATTCAAGCAATAAAAATTATACATATATATGATTATAATACATATACACTATATATATATAACACATATATGTTATGCATATATATGCTTTTTAAAGATAATAACGAAATCACTAGAAAAAATAATAGTCTTGTTTCCTGCTCATATTTATAAAAATATAAATTCAGCTACTTGATAATCAAATAATGAATAAAACTCACATTCACCTTTAAATGTGCCTTCTAGCTCAAGTAGGAAATGAATGAGTTCCAGGAATGTCTTGCTGTCTTGTGTAGCCTGATAAATTTCATTGCTAATTTTTAATCATTGTGGAACATATTTGGACACAGATGACCTTTGTCACCTGTGTAGTTAGGCTCTTGCCATTCCAACAGCACTAAAATTATCTGTATTTTCCCTACTGATGACTTTTAGATCTGAATGCTTTTAAGTCACGCTAGACTTGCTCCTATGTTTATGGAGCCTTCATGGCACTGAGTAGACCTGACCTAGCTGACAGTCTAGTATTATTTTTTTAGTATTAGACGTCACACCCAGGGAAGGCCTCATAGGTGACAGTCACGTGTTCATTATTGAGTTAAAAATCCCTGTTGAAAAAGTTGTACGTTTAATGCACAGAAATAGTGAGAATGAAACCTGCATGAGTTTGTGAACTTTTATCCAATTCATACAATTTGACACACACGGACACATTCCCAACACTAATGGATATACTGAGACAAACACACAACACGCACAACTGTACATACAGATGAACAATATCAAAACATGCCAAATAGGGAGTTTCAAATGAATGAATAAAATATTGAGTTTTGCTTTCTAAAACTATTGAGGAAATTTTGGAACCGAATGCAGCATGTGATGGATGCTCAATCTCTTAAAAATATGAATGTAAAATGTAAATAACCAAAGCAAAGAACTGCAACACTCTCATGCCTTCACTCCTAGTGTTCCCTTGACTCTGTGGAATCTGTGTTTTATCTAACATAATTCCATTTTGCTCAGATCAAACACAGAGATTAGATCAAGTGTTTAAGATGCTTTGCGTTCAAGATTTATCCATCTGGCAATTTTTCATGATGATATCTCCTACCCTACCTAACATTCCTTCCTCCACTGTTTGTATCATACCCTAAATCCTGCAGGCACATCTCAAGCCCTATTTTTAAAATTTTGATTCGTTTACCTTCTTTTCTCCCTGAGTGCTGCTGGGTGGAGAGACACATCCTCATTAGGAACACCCCATGTCTTTCCACATTTAACAGCTCGTCCTTGGGGCATAGGGAGCTAAATCACTAATGCTACATTTCTAAGAGTGCATCCTTTTCTCATTTGTACCTAAATGAGAAGTGGGATTGCTTCACGTCCCTTGACACAGAGAGCCAGAAGGAGCCTCTGCTAAACACTTTTGAGCAGCATTTTGGCTATATAGCCACCTTCCCACTGAACTTTCATGGATGAATTCATTCACATTCCCTTCTTGACAGATGATGGTTTCCATAAAATCTGTTTCTCTTGTATGTCTACACCAATATCATACTGGTAGAACTTAAATATGTTTCTTACAGTCATCTGGGCACTCCAATAACATATTTGCTGTTACAGCATTTAGAGACGTGGTGAAAACTCATGAACCATGCAGGTTATAGGTGGAGCTCCAGGGTGAGAGCAGATGCAGCTGAAACCCTCATCACCAAGGATCAGCATTGTTACCTGGGGAAACAGGACAAATGCCAGTAAATGTCACATACCTCAGCTACAGATGTTAGGGACATAAAAGGAGCTAACTACTATGTTTACAGGAAGAACTATTCAAAAGCATCTTTAAAAAAAAAAAACATAAAACAGTCAGCTCAGCATCTAGGACAAACTTCCTTTTTCTTTTTCTTAATAGTAGCTCAGGCTGGTCCAGAGTTCACTGTCTTCTGTGGATCTCAGCCTGGTCTCAAATTCAGGACTATGCTGGGGCCAGTATGCCAGGCTCCAGAACAGTGGTTCTCAACCTATGGATCTCGACTCCTTGGCAGTTGAAGGGCCCATTCACAGGACTGGCCTAAGAACAGATGCTTACACATGATTCATAACAACAGTAAAAATTACAGTTATGAAGTAGCATCAAAAATAATTTTAGGATTGGGGGTCACCACAACATGAGAAATAGTACTTAAGGATTTTAATTAGGAAGCATTAGGAAGATTGAGAACTACTGTTCTAGAACAGACATATTTTGATCAATTAGTTGTATTCAAATTTTTATCTTCATCCGGTAACTAATGCTTTCTTAATGTATTAGTTTGGAGATCCTGGACTG
Organism: Peromyscus aztecus; assembly: GCA_902168405.1. Taxonomy (NCBI): domain Eukaryota; kingdom Metazoa; phylum Chordata; class Mammalia; order Rodentia; family Cricetidae; genus Peromyscus; species Peromyscus aztecus. Next base: position 19,280 of record CABHPQ010160019.1, read on the forward strand.
ATTGCTTCAATGATTGCTCCCTTCAATTATCAGCTACAGGGAATTTTAACAGTTCTTAGATCCTGGTGACATAATCCTGATACAGCTACTGAATGATTTTATTTGGACATAGTTTCATGATGAACCAAGAAGAAACTGTTTGCTCATATCCACAGCATTTCATGGTTGATGAAATAATAGAAAGTAGGCATAACTAGACCTTAATCTGAGAACACTTTTGAAGGCTTTAGCTAACTATGGTGAAATTAAGGCTGATATTGCATAATGTGTGAGCATAGGGGTATTTGTGGATAAGAGGCTAAAGAGGAGGATGTACACCCCTGAAGAACACTGGATAATTCTTTACAAGACTTCTGTATAGCAGAGGGATCTGCCTATGGACTCTAGGCAGTGGACAGGAGAAGTTCAGAAGCTGAAAGCCACAGTTGTTGATAGATCAGGCAAGCAATGGTAGGTTTTCTCAGAACCCTCATACTTTTGATTCTACTGGAAAAAAATAATGGCTTTAATATCACAACTTAACTACTTTACTAATAGAGAGTATTATAAATAATAGGATCTATAAAAGAAAATGTAAAAATGGTAAATTATTTGAAAGCCAACTATATGAGTAGAAATGAAAATTGTATGTTTTAGCTTGTCTGACCTCTCATGGACACATTTATTACACCTCATTTCTTTCCAATGTTCTATGCTGCCACCCTGTGCAGCATTGCCTCTAGACTGTTGTCTTTTGAAAGCAATCAGAAAATCTTCTTTCAAGATCTTGTTATATGTAATTGAGCATAAAAATGCTGGCAAATACTGAAAAATGAATCTCCAAAGTCTTAGTTGGAATTTATTCACTACATTATAAAATTTGATTAGGGATACATGGCTAGAGAAGTCACAGGCCCCAAGAGGGGAACCTTCTGATACTGTTCTTATAAATAGATATCTAAATATTAATGCTTTTATCCATAGATTTGTGCAACTCCACACTTTGGTCAGAGAAGTTTCTCATGGCAGTGGGGAGTGGTTCAAAATGCTGAGAGTAAGTGACTGGGTGCTTAACAATAGAAGATATTATATCAACCCCCTCCAATGCTCATGGAACATCATGGAAAGAGGGGGCTGAAAGAATGTAAGATCTAAGAATGGGGAAGAAAACTGTGAAATGCTTTCTTTGGGTCGTGATGTGACCGTTGCTCACATGAATTCATAAGGGTTAGTTACTTATACAAGCCCTGTACAAAATGAATCCAGTTAAAAAGTCCAACATGGATGAGGGGAGACTCTAGAGTCCACACCTGGCTGAAGAGCTTTTGGTAGTTGATGGCTGCTCAGAGCCACTTTGGGGGAATATAGTGGTCACTTGTATGTTTCAAAGGATACATCCATGCATGTATATATGGGCAGCACTAATTTGAAATAGTGGATTTAAAACAACAATTCATTTTTAAAGGAGGAAATAAAGTTTTGAGGATGATATGTTGAGGTAGGTCCTGGGAGCAGTTGAAGGGAGAAGTGAAGGGTAGATATGATCAAGATACGTTGGATACATGCATGAAATTTTCAGAAGAAAAAAAATGTAAAAAGAGAATGCCTCTCTCTGCAGCACATGGTCCATTATTCCTCCAGGAACTCTTTTCTGTTATACTCCTTTCCTTGTTGACTTCATTGGCTTCTTTGCCCCAATGAGGTCCAATGTAGCTGCCCTTATGCAGTCCTTTAGTTTTAGACACCATCCCATTACGTTTACTTCTTAATTCTTAATTTTTGTTATCAAATTTTATGGCTCCAAACTTGGAATGAAGCAAGTTCCCATCTAAAAATCAGACCATTCATATCACTGATGTCACAGACTGGATTTCAGAAAGCAAGTGGAAGACAGTATTCTATGAAAGTAGTTTATTGCCAGCCTTTGCAGGCTCATTACCAGTGAAAGAGAATCTACTGAATTGAATGAGTAGAGGAGCCAAGCTCTCTGGGGCCCTATAGTGGATAAGCTTCATGGAGGAGGTGTCATCTTGGAAAGGTGTGCTTCCTTTAACTAAGGACAAGAAAGAACTTGCAAGTGAGATCTCAGTCACACACACACACACACACACACACACACACACACACACACACACACCTAATGGAGATTCAGATACTGGTTTTTGAAATGCAAACTGCTTTTATGATATGGTTCAAAGGCTGCTGCATTCATATAACAAAAAAATCATTCATATCTGAAAGTTCTAGAAACCTAGAAGTTGGAAACAGTAGCCTGCTGTGATGAACAAAATGAGCTTTCTACACTAATCACACCATAGTAGTACACTTGAGTTAAATCTACACAAGTCAATGTGTGTCTTTGCTTCCTGATCAGAGATGAAAACTCTTTAATCTTTACTTTAAAATAGTTTCTGGTTCTTGCTCCTTTAAAGCACACTAATGCATATGCTTGTTCCTTTGAAAATGTAAAGCTAAATGTTTGTTTAAAGTACATTATAATTCCCTTTCCCATCATTTTAAGATGGCACTTAAAGAAATAAGTGCAACATTCCTTACAGTAGAAAAGCCATGAACAAGGCTCATTGTATAAACATCTTGCTCTGTGGCACTAGCATTAGCGTATCACGGCTATAAAAACAACACTCAATCATGGTGCCAGAGTCTGGGCACTGTCTTAAATATAGTAGCTGAGGTTTAAACTCTTGTAAACACAGAGGAATCACCCTGAATGATGTCTGGGTGGTATACTTTTAATGTATTTCCTTCTTTATTCTCTTCACTCCTAAGGGAAAGAAGAGAAACAAGCCCATGAAACACTTCCACATGCACATCCACACTGGCCCACCCACACTCTGAGGGGCTGGGCCAGTGCCTGAGATCACAGGGCACTACATCATGCTGGGGATTGAACTTGCATGCTGGAGAACCCTTTTGACCAGCTGAAATGGAAGAGATGGAGGAAATGATAAACCGCTGAGTGATGCTGTTAGAACCATTTTATGTGTTCTCTGCTTGCTTTCCTTGTTTTTTTTTTAATTATTGCTTTTTTGAGATTATAATATAATGTGCCCCTTCCCTGTCTGCCCTTCAAACCCTCCCAGGTAACCCTTCCTTGCTCTTTTCTAAATTTATACAAGTAACATTATACGGACTAATCAGGTTGCACTTACATATTTAGGTATATGTACACACATATATGCATATGTACCTAAGCATACATATATACATACAGATGTACATATATTATGCCCTTGTGTTTAACATTTTCTCTCTGCAGTGTAGTATCACCAATTTAAAAATTTTATAAGTATCATACCTATGTTTCATTAACTTCATTATAACAGAGTTATGTACATTCAAATGGGAAAGGGATTTCTCTATAATCACAGGATTGATTCATGTGTGTCAATCTCTCTCTCTATCTCTCTCTCACTCTCTCTCTCTATATATATATCTGCCTATATGTATGTATGTATCTGTGTCTGTCTATTTATATGCATGAATCTGTCTATATACCTGTATGGATCTCTTTTTGTCTATATGGATACATGTATCTGTTTTTCTGCAAGTATGTATGCATCCATATTTGTCTATACGTATATATATGGATCTATATCAATTTGTCTGTACAAATCAATAGATCTTTAATCTATGCCTATACGTATGAATGTATCTGTGTCTACCTGTCTGTATAGGTCTATATATCATCTACATATCATATCATCATATCATATCTAGTGATCATAATCTAGATGTCTTCATCATCTAAGATGAAAAGTGTTATGGACAGATAGCTGTTGTCTTAAAAATATTGCGTGACTTAGCAATTGTTAGCTTTTTTGTGGAACACTTAGTTTTAAATAAATATTTTTAAGGTTTTTGTATTTCTTAAATTTTCTGATTTTTGGTGTTTTGATGTTATTTTGCCTTATAAAATTAGACACCAAAATGAAAAAAGCAGACAATTTTAAAAAAGGAACTTCTTCTGTTTCACTCATGTTATTCTCTCCATGTGTTTTTTCTTCTGTGAGAAGTTTCTTCCTTCTTTAATAGGCAAGCTCTTCAATGAAGAGGATACTGATAACTGATTGTGTTGAACATTGTGTTCTGTGACTGTAATCAGGTAAGCAACTATTGCTCAAGAGCAAAGATACACATAGCCCATTTGACATGCTATCAGTCAGCAGTGGAGTATCTTACCATGGTTATTATAGTTTGCTGTAGTGACCATCTATTACTTATATCAGTGAATTAATCTCCCCTTTTCTTCTGATAAGAAAACCGTGGAACCATTTGTGGCATATCCTTCCTTATCTGTTTTTACAGGTTTGGTTGGGAGTGGCAACAACCACCATCCAAAGGAGGACCCTAATTGTTCCATTTTCTTGACAACAGCAATTGGCGTACAGCCAAACCCAGTACAAGACTGTGGAGGCTTAAGGATAGATGTTCGTGATACTCATAAACAGAACCAAGTAGCAGCTTTTGCCTGCAGTCAGAACTCTAGAGTGGCTGGTTTCTCAAGTTGTTTCTCTCACAAGAATGAGTACTTAGAGGCATACTTTCACCTTAATCTACATCGAAAGTACAAAAGTAGACTAGAGGACCATATACCCATCACCCAGTTTCCTATGATGATTGCATACCAAAATTACACATTTGTTGTGTATGTGTGATGTTATTATATATGGAAAGGCATGCAACCACTGTAGCATTAACACAGAAAACAGCTTCATCCACTTCAGAGCTGCTAACTAACTACTCTTTTGTATCATCAGCCACCTCCCTTCCACCATCCCTGATCTCATTTTCTCCCACCATTGATCTAGTTTCTATCTCTGTGGTGTTTTCAGTTCTAATTCTTGACATTTACATTTGTGGTTATTCTGAGTAAGTTATTGCTCATGTGGAACTTGCCATGTAACTGCTCTCATACATGAAATCCTTTTTCCTTCGCTTCCTCAGAGTTAGCATTTCTGTTATGTTCACCATGCTGTCTCCAAACACATCCTTTTGGATAACTTTTTTGTGGTTGCTTCAGGTTTTTGGCTCTAGGTCATTACACATACATAACTTACCACAGTATATTAATAACAGCATCTTGGCACTCCAAGTGGGGTGTGGACGTGACCATTCTAGCTTCTACTGGATATAATACAATAGCCTTAGTATTCACACATACTGAAAATCATATTGTATTAGCTTCATCCTTTGAACATAATGCATCAGCATCTGTATTTATATCCGGGGATTGTTTTCTCTCATTCAGTCTGAAAATTTCCTATTTCTTGGTACCTCAGAGTCCCTAAGAGTTAGATACTTTTGATGTTATGTGACTCTGATTTTCTTTAAATCATTAGTGAAAAAAAGAGGCCATGAATCCGAAGGAGCATAGGGGAGGGTATACGGGAGGGTTTGGAGGGGAGGAAGGGAAGCAAGAAATGTAATTGTATTATAATTTCAGAAAAAGGGGAAAAGTAATTATTTTTTAAACATCTTTAGAAGGCCTCTTTCAATGTCTGTTTGACCATGGAAGAGAACCTACTTTTAGTACTTCACTAGGGAAAGAGGGCCAGGCTTTCAACTTGGTCCTTAACTGCTATATGCTGAAGTAATAAAGGCTCCATGATTCTTAGTGCTGGGTGAAGGTATGAACCCTGAGGCTACAGAAGTCAATGGCTAATATCACTGAGGTGCCTCATTACCTCTCCCCACAGCACACTATGATGACGTCTCCTCACACTGTGATGGTGTCTCCACTTGGCCTTCTCCACAGCATTGTCAGGGAGAAAGGAATGTGTCATACTATCTCATCAGTGAAAGGCTCTCCACCCAGGCTTCCCTTACCCTGCCCTAGAGCAGGGAGTCTTTGATGTGGCCTTGTGAGGAGGACACAGGTCTGAGCTCTCCATTTGGAATTTACTGGCAGGGAAAGGAAGTACTGTAGCTTTTTCTGTTATCTTTGGCTGAATTCCAGCAGCTAAGTTCTAAAATTGTGTTTTCTAAGCTGCTCATTTCCTAGTCATTTGATTACAGAAAGAAGTATTTTCTTGCGAGTTGTTTTAAGTTGTGCTCCCAATGTACTGTCATTTCCAGGTCATTTCCTTATCTAGCAGCTGCTCTGCCTGTTCTAGGCTATAAAAGCCAGGAGTCCAGTTCACATAGCAGTGATCCTTGTTCGGCTTCTTCTCCTTTCCATTTTCCAGAACATTCTTCTTTTTATTTCACAGGTAACACTGAGAGTGTTGCTATATTTATGGAGAGGAATGGGGAGGATTATATTTATTCCTGTATTCCAGAAAAGAAATATCAGAATGATGTTTAATGAAAGTAGTGCTAATTTATCTAGATTATTTAATCAAATTCTTTTGCTATGTCTTCTCATTTTGTGACTATTACTTATTAAAATGTGAATAATTTCCGAAGTGCTTGTAATAATGTGTGGCCTCAATGTAGATCATCTTGTCATTCAGTAGGGCCTCATTGCTGCAGTTTAACATATTTGAATGAAATTTGGTGGTTCCTAGTGTTTTTTTCTTTCTGTTGTTTTATTGCTACTGCTTTGGTTTTGTGATGGGGCCTGTATCCGCATACCCACAGTGATTTACACAGATTTCACCCCATAGAGACTGAAGTTCTAGAAAACCATCCTTAATTCTCAAGTTAGAACTGCACCCAGCGTTCTACCTTCTGACACACTTCAATTCAATTAAAAGGCAGATAATTATGAGTTAGTAGCAGTTCATTAAAAGCTGGACATATTATTGCTTGGCTTACCATGTATTTTATATACTTGCCATCATTTTTTTTTCTAAATTAGCCTCCAAAATTGAGGATACAAAATGAAAAGGGCCAAGAATTTGTTGATACTGACATGATTTTTGTGAGGTCAGACAGGGTCATGAGGTTGAGAATGACATAAAAAAGGAATGAACAGAGATGGCGTTCTACTAGCCTGCCTTTGGAGAAACTCATGCAGATCATTATATTCAGGTGATTATTGCTACTATTTGTTTTGGGCTACATGGAAACTGCTGTATTTTATTTTGTTTTTTTATTACCAGAGTAGAGTATTCTTTGAAGTAAGCTGAGACATTTTAATGTTCTAGCAATTTGAATTTACAGTTGACTATTTGTCAGAGACTCAGCTGCTCTAGTACACAAATGGGAGAGACATAAATGGATTCTATTGGGTGGAAACAATGAAAATGGAAGCAAATCCAATAGATGGAGTCCTAAAATAGATCTTAATAAGGAACTTAATTTACTTTTAACAAGGCAGCGTTAAAACACAATTTTTAGTTCTTACTGAACTTATACACCATTAATAATCTACTGAACTTATATAAATTATTCCTGACTAAATATTACGTGTTCAAATATGTGGATTTGTTTAAATACATTTATTTTATTTAAGCAGTAACAATAATAATATGATGGGGAGCAGAGATAGCCATTAAAATAATGACCACCCTAGTGAAAGTGGCCTGTTGTAAAAATTGCATTGACGCTATGTATTTTATGTGGTAGGGACAGAAGTCAAAGAGTAATAACGACAGTAATTATGATGATAAAAGGAAGTATACTTCCCATAAGATTTTAAGGGAACATTAATTTGGTAAAGAAGCCAAATATACATTATTTAAAATAAAGATAAAAGAAAAATTACAGAGATTAAATGGAACATAAAATTAGGAAATCTAATGTTTGACAAACTGGTGCAAGGCTTCTGGAGGGAACTGAACCGGGTGCTTAGAGGAGGATCAGAGGGATTGGAAACAATGGGAGTGGTATAAACAATGTTGGAAATGTACCGTGCATAGACACAAACAGTAGTTATGATAGAAAGATCAAAGGATGGTACTGTAGAATGAAAATGTATAAGGAAGAAATATCTGGGCATATGTATTTTAGAGAGGAGTGAGGATGGGAAAGTAACTTGAAGTGAAATTTCAGACTTTCACAGCCTGAGAAATTGAATGAAAGCATTTCTACCATACGCTAGGCCACAAGAATTCAGATCAACAGCAAATATAAGATCAAAGTACTGTTCTAGGAGATTACATTCCTTAAAAGGATTGATCTGTCTATTGGGAAAGTGGAAGGTATGAGGAATAGATGTGCATTGATGATTAATGGTAAAAGCAATATAGAGTTCATCAAACTTTAGAGATAACAATAGGAATAAGATGAATAAATGTTACTGAGCAAACAGCTTCTTGATAACATGCATGTGGGAAGGTGGAAGGAGTAGAGTAATCCTGGGGATAGGAAGTAAACACCAAACACACTGCACCTCACTTGGTATTACTGGGAACTTTTCTGGTAACTGCTTAAACTGCTTGATGAGGAATTGGAGCTAAGATTTGAGAATATACATGTTAATGGGAAGAACTAGATAAGATGGGATGCATGCAGGAGACAGTAGTGGAAAGTGAGTAAACTCTATTATGGAGTAGAAAGGGTCAAAGGAAATAGAAAGGAAGAAATAATTTAATAAAGTCAATTGAAGATACTGAATAGTCAGAGTGGAGGAAAAAAAATCAAAGGACTGTGGTACTCCGTTGACTGGATAGGATGAAAAGCAGGGGTCATTAATTAGTGATCTCTTTCTTTATGAAAAAGATACAGTGAGGAGTCTGAAGAGGTGGCCCGAGGCTTGATTTCTTCACAGATATGGGAATTGTTTCCTAATATTATATGATTCAGGCAAAATATTTACCCTTCTGAGTCTCAGTTTTCCATCCTACAGAATATCTGTAGCCCTGACGTGGTTGGCTTGATATAAAGAGTGATTAAGATAATAGTTATAATATTTCAATTATTGATGAATGCTTTTGATCCCAGCCCTTGGGAGGCAGAGGCAGGCAGATCTCAGTGAGTTCAAGGCCAGCCTTGTCTACAAAGTGAGTTCCATGGCAGTCAGGACTGTTATGCAGAGAAACTTTTTCTCGATAAACCCCCCAAAAAAATTATAAAAGAAAGAGAGAATAATTGTAAAGCCGCACAGGGTCTGGTGTGTAAAAATCCAGTAAGTATTGGTAAGTCACAGTTATTTTTGGTAATCTGGTTTGAAATGATGGACCTATGCAAGCCTCTGATTGAAATATTTTTTTCTGCCAAATTCCAATCTCTTGATTTGTAAGTTTATTTTTAAAAATTATAAGTAATACATAAATAGCAAGATGGTTGTGAGGATTCCTACAATAATGCATGCACACCATTTTACAGATGTGAGTTAGTTAAATGGGGAACTTTCTAGGATCATTTTGTGATTTTTTTCTTTACTCAATATGTTTTGTATTCATCTGTAATTTTTCTTTTGAAAATTCATACAATATATGTTGACCATGGTTTCCACTGTCCCATCTCTTCTGAGATTCCTTCCACAATCCAACACTATGCTTTCTTTCCCTCTTTGGCAAAACAAAACCAAAGAAACCAGAATTTTTATAAAAAACCAAAATCATAAGAAACACACATACACACACACAAATTTGTGTGCATGCCATAAAAATACAAAATAGAAAGCCATAATATACAAACAAAAGAAAGTAAGATTTTAAAAAAAGGAAGCCCATACAAAGCAATATGAGACAAAGCATCTACAAAAGCATTAAATTTGATTTTGTGTTGGCCATCTAATGCTGTACGTGGAGACTCCTTTTAAGTGTGGTTTGTGTAGTCAGTGAGATTACACTGGAGAAAACTAATTTTTTCCTTGCAAGCAGATGTCAGTTGGAGAGAGCATCATAGTCAGGGATGGGAGATCATGTCCACTTCCCCTCTCTTAGCACTGGGACTGTACAGTTTGCTTGGGTCTGTACAGTCTCTGTGGGTTCATATGTGCGTCGGTTCTGTTCCATCTAGAAGGCAATGTTTCCTTGAGGTCTTCCATCCCAACCAGCTCTTACAATCTCTGCACCTCCTCTTTCACATAGCTGGCTCCCCGAGCCCCAAGAGGGGTGGTTTTATGAAGACATTCCATTTAGGACTTAGTGTTCCAAAGCCTCCCAGTCTCTATACATTGTTCAGTCTCTGTGTTAGTCACCATCTACTGCAAGAAGAAGCTTTTCTGAAGATGGCTGAGGAAAACACTGATCTATAGGTATAGCAGAATGTCATTAGGAGTTATTAACATTATTGTGTTCCTTCAGAAGAATATTAGCATTTGGTTTTCCTCATGGCATATCTAGTCTCAGGTTCTTGGCTATCTGAGCAGTGACAGGCATGGGTTCCGTCTCATGGAGTGGGCCTGAAATCTAGTCAGATAGTTACTTCCACAACATTTGTATCACTATTACACTATTACATCTTGCAGATTACTAATGTAGATCACAAGGTTTGTAGCTAGGTCAGTAGTTACCTATTTCCTTTGGTAGCATGCAGATTACTTTCCACTATCATGAGCACTCGTCAGTAGGGGTGAAGGCTCTAGGTAGGCAGAAGCTTGGCTTCTCCATGTTCACAGAAATACGTAAGTGTTTTCTTCAGGAATATGGCCTTACCATCAGTTTGTGAAGTGCAACTGGTATCCTCGGCAGTAGCCTGAGTTGTTTGGGGCTTTCCATGGGGCCCCTTCCTCCAACAAATCAATGTTGGATGTAACCCATTCCTGGCACTGGAAGTTTCATTTGATGGCAAAGATGTCTATTTGGGGCATTATTTACTGTTACTTGCTGATTCCATTTAGACTTCATTCATATCCATCTATTAAGAAGTTTCTATAGTGTCAGTGGCCATCTGCCCACTCAAATGATCTTCAGTGTTAGTTTTTCCTCACCATGTCCCCTCCCTTAATCCCTTCTCTCCTCTTCCTCCCTATGTAACCCTCATGTTCCAGTTTGCCCCCATCTCTCCTTGAATTTACTTATTTCTTTCTACTTGGGTGATCCTCCCCTCTCCACTAATCCCATACACTACATCTAACCTCTGTGGTTATTTGGATTGCAGCGTGCCTATCAAAGGCCTAAAAACTAGCATCTGCATATAAGCTAATACAGACCATATGTGTCTCTTGGGGTTTGAGATTAATGGGTTCACTCAGAATGGCTCTTTTCTAGCTCCATCCATTTGCCTGCAAATTTCATGATATTTTTGCTTTTTTTAAACAGCAGAGTAATATACCATTGTCCAGTCCATTTGGTGATCTATATTCTCCTTGTATCTTGATAGACACATTTTTTTCATTTTTTTTATTAAGAGATTTTCTATTCATTTTACATATCAACTTCAGATTGCCCTGTCCTCCATCCTTCAACCCACCCCCCATTCTCACCTCCTCCAAGGCAAGGTCTCCCATGGGGAGTCAGCAGAGCCTGGCACATTCAGTTGAGGCAGGTCCAAGCTCCTCCTCCCTGCACTAAGGCTGTGCAAAGTGTCTCAGCATAGGCACTAGGTTCCAAAAAGCTGGCTCATGCACTAGGGACAGGTCTCGGTCGCACTGTCTGGGGGCCCCCTAAACAGTTCAAGCTAAACAACTGTCTCACTTATCTGGAGGGACTAGTTCAGTACCATGGGGACACCTCATTCTTTAGGTTAAATAAATTTTCTTCTATGATTTTCCTGAAAATATTTCATGTTACTTTGATCTTGGTTTCTTCTCCTTCCTCTAGTCTTATTCATAGATTGGGTCTTTTCATAGTGTCTAGATTACCTAGATGTTTTGTACCTAAGCTATCTTTTTAGATTAACAGTTTCTTTGACTGAGACAACCATTTCCACTACTGTCTGTACTACCTGAGATTCACTCTTCCATGTCTGTAAGTGAACCTTGCCTCTGAGGTTTTGTTTGTATTCCTAAAGTTTCCACTTCCAGTTTTATCACAGTTTGGGGTTTCTGTAGTGGTTTTATTTCTACTTTCACATCTTGAACTCTTTTCAGTATTTCATTCCACAATTTGTGTTTTCATAGACTTTATTAAGGGATTTATCCACAGCTTACTTATCATCTTTGGCCATATCCATACTTGTTATTTTGAAGTCCTTTTCTTGTGTTGCAGCTCTATTGCATTTCTTGGGGTCTACTGTAGTAGGGTTACTGGGTTCTGGTGCAGACATATTGTCTTTGGTATTAATGTTTGTGTGTTATACTTGTGTCTATGCATCTGAAGTTAACATGGCTGAGGTGATTCTAGGTAGTGATACTTGATCTTGTTTTTGTCGGGTGGATGGTCCATTCCTTGCTTTATTTACCTTTTTTATTGTTTTTGACTTTTCTGGATCTTAGAAAACTGTGTGTGATGTACATTGCCTGGTAGAAGCCTATGCTTCTGCAGGTCGATGTGTAGCAGAGAGGAATAGAAATGGGATCAGAGAAAAGGCTGAGGGGGGTTGTGAAAAAGTAAGAGGATTCTGTCCATACATAGTGGCGAAACCCCAAGGGAGTTCAAGATGTGATGCAAAAAGGCACTACTGCAAGTAGGTTTCAGATGAAGAATAACCCGGAGAGACAGAAATGAAAGGCCTTGGGGGACCCTTGGTCTGAATCCAGAGTTGGAGTCTCCAGTGAATGGAGTGTTATCAGCAGGCAAGTCTAGGGGAGAATACAGGGTGAAAGAAGATGGCTATCTTCCTCAAATGTCTTCACATGAAAGAGCATCCCTATTGTCTATTTTTATATATGCCAGTTTCTCTCTCTTCAAATATTATGATTTTGGCAATGAATTGCCTCTCTTTGCCCATGTATTAAAGGCTTTGTCATCATTTCATGACACTGTTGGGAGGTGGCAAAACTTTCAAGAAGGTAGCAGCATGGCTGGCAGATGTTAAGTCATTAGAGGCATGCTTTTGAAAGTGTTGGTGAGACCCCTGCCCATTCCCTTCAGATCTAATGCGTCAGAGATAAGCTTGGTGGGCATTTTCTGACCTGCTTCACCACTATACAGGAATCCAAATACACATTTACAAAAATTGATTTCTTAATTTGATATCTTTTAAGAAATAAAATATTTAAGAACAAATTTAATGTCTAGTTTTGTTTCTAAAACTGAATCTAGTTTATTGTATTTTATAAAGAAATGATAATAAAAACATTAAAATATTTCAGTACATTTCAATCGTGGTATCTGAAAACTAAATTATCTTTCCGATCATCAGTTTCTTTATCTTGTCAAATCTATGCCTCTCCATATAACCTATCTATATCTATCTATCTGTATCTGTCTATCTATCTATCTATCTATCTATCTATCTATCTATCTATCTATCTATCTATCTATTTATCTATCTATCTATCTATCTATCTATCTAATTTAAGTAATCAATCCAGGCTTTTTTTGCTTTTTTGATTTGGGAAACCTTTTTTTTTTTTTTAAATGAAGTGAAAGTTTTTCCATTCACAGTGGTGATAGCTGCAAAAGTTGTCATTTTCTAGCTCGATTGGATTGTAAAATGATGGCAGTCCAGCTCTATCTGGAATGCAGCATCTGAGGTGCAGATGACTATGTAGAATGCTCATTGGGAATGTCTGGAATGGACAGCAAGCACCAGAGGACAGAGGAAATGATGAGCACTACAGGTTTAACAAGCACCTCAGCTTTGTCTGTGGGGAAGTCAGGGAGTGAGGGTGCCCTCGGAACATTCTCAATAGGGATAGTTTGAGTATCATTGCAGATGTCCTCCTGGGTTGAAATTGAATTGGTCTCAGACAGTAAGCACTGCTGACTTCAGCAGATCACGGTTTGGGGAGAGGAGTGACAGCTGAGTTGTAGACTTGGCTTCACCACAAGGGAATAAGATAGGGTAGGGAGGGGACTGAGAAGCTCGTGGTGTCCAGTATCAACAGTTAATGGCATATAAAATTTATGATGCCTCAATCATCTTAGAAAAAAAATGAACTCAGCAAAGTTCATGTAATAAAAATACAAGTTGTTAAAACAGAATTGTCTCAAATTGTAATAATGATTGAAGTTAGTTTTTATGACGCTATTATGAATTCTATCACTCAGAAAGTTTTCTAAGACAATTTTTTATGGTTTAATTTTCTTTGGAAAAAATAAAACCACTCTGAGGAGCAAGACTGTATGGAGATCGACACCATGGGTGTGGTGTTGATTGTGTACAAGCTCAGTTTTAAACTTACAGCTCAGCTCATCTTAGGTAATTATATCTCAATGCTTTGCTCCCCTTGTTTTTACTGGTGGGAAAACTATGATGGGGCAAGTGAAATAGGATGCACTGGAGTGAAGGGGGCAGTGCTGGGGATTGAATCCTGAATCTCCTGCATCTCAAGTAAGTATTCTAATCCAGAGCTTAACCACAAGCCTTTGAAAGGGTGTTTTATGCTCATTTATCTATTTGTATAAAATAAGGTATTTTGTGTAGCCAGACTGGCTATCTAACTGCAGGCCTCCTTGTTCAGCCTCTTGAGTTCTGGCTGGGATTACAGGCACATGCCAACAGGTCAAACTATTATGGCATTAAATATTAATATTCATGTTAAGAACTTCGTGTTTTCTTGATAACAACTTCATTCTTTATTGTTAATACAATTCTTCTTTAATAGTGGTCATGTTTCTAGAAAAGTACAGAATTTACAGTTGTATTAATATAGCCAAAAGACAGACAACTGAACATTTTATCTATGATATTTGAAATTTTTAAATCATTGCCTTAATACCTATCACAGATAGTAAAATGTCAATTTTCAAAACTTCACAAAACTAAAAAAAATTCAAAATTATTTATAAAACTCAGTGTTGTCCCAAAAGAGATAATTTTAACTTTCTTTTATTTATTCTTTGTGTCTTTCACATCATGCATCTCAATCCCATTCATTTCCAGTCTCCTTGTACCCACCCTCTGCCCTTGCAAACCACCTCCCACCAAATAAAATAAAGTTTACGAGAAAAAAAGAAAAGGAAAAATATCATCATGGAAACTGTAGTGAGTGACAGTGAGTCACTCAGTAAACCCCTTTATCCATATAGCTTTACTTGCAAATGTTCTTTGCAAAGAATCATTGGTCTGGTTCAAGGCCTCTGGTTTCTGTTACACTATTGATGCTGGGCCCTCACTGGGACTCCTCTTGGATATCCGGTTGTTTCCCTGTGTCATGGAGATCCTGAAGCTTTGGGTGTGCAGGACTGGCCCTTTCAGTTGCTCCCATAGATCATAGATGAGGTTGATATTGGGGTGGGCCAACTCACAAGCCTGGTTCTGAGTCTGGGTAGTTGTAGGATTGATTGGTCAGCCTGCCAACTCTCCCCGGTCCTCACCACCCCAGTGAGCTTTCCAGCATTGCCCAGGCTAGTGTACCCCTTGCAGCAATGAGCAAGGGGTGGGACCAATTCTCCTGCTTTCATACCCCCAGGGTCAGCTCTCCCATACCTGTACCATCAGGGACAGCTCCAGGCAAGGCACAGGGGCCACTCTACTGAGTGCTGCGGCTGGTGAGGGGGCAGAGACAAATCTCTAGCTCTTATCTCAGGGCTAGCTCTTCCACCCACCACAAGTAGTTGCGGAGGGGAGGGGGGGAGCGGCGGGGGAGGGCCACGGAGATCTCTCCCCTACCCACACCACCATGTGGCAGATGAGAGGTCTGGGCAGATTTCCTAAGCTCACACATTCTCCGGGCTGGTTCACCTGTACCCCTGTCAAAAGGGTCAGCTCTGCTGTGCTGCAGCTGGAGGGCTGGCGGGGTGGGTCAGCTCCCTCACCACAGGTGGGAGAGACAAGTCGGGGAGGGTATCCTTCCTTTGCCCTCTCCACCACATGGCAGATGAGGGGGAGTGTGGCCAGCTATCCCACTCTCAAACCCTGAGGGCCAGCAGAACAGGGTCAGTTCTGCTGCGCTGCCCAGGTAAGGAGCAGGGCTCGCTTTCCTGAGTACAGCCCCCCTGTCTGTCACAGGCAGAGATGGATAAAGAGGAACATCTCTCCCCCGCCCATGCCGCCACATGACAGAAAGTGGTGAGGACCGCTCTCCCATGTTCTCCACTTCAGAGCTTGGTGACTCATACCTCTGCCAACAGCTCAGCTCTACTATGCTGCCCCAGCGAGATGCACGGCCTCTTTCCCGAGTGCTATAGCTGGTGAGGGGCAGGGGCAGGGGCAGCTCTACAGCTCTTAGGACCTCAGGGCCAGCTCTCCCACCCTCCTCAGGCATTGAGCGATGTGTGTGTGTGTGTGTGTGTGTGTGTGTGTGTGTGTGTGTGTGTGT